>CAUYQG010218018.1:0-51936 GCA_963574415.1 Tarsius wallacei
TGTGCAATATTGACCGCCCTTCCCCTGCAGGGCGCGGTTGCGGGGGCCTCACGCGGCCACCCCACTCCTGTGGGGGTTATTTTTTTATACACAAAAAAAAAAAAAAAAAAAAAAAAAAAAAAAAAAAAAAAAAAAAAAGAAAAAGAAAAATTCATCATTAAAAACATACATGTATTTCCAAAGGTTTCTAAAGGAACGAGAATCAGCTTTTTAAGCCTCCCCTTTTCTTTAATACATGCTGCAAACTCTCCAAGGCAATATACTTCTGTATAATACTATAATACTGCTCTTGAGTCCTTGGTAAACACTGCTGGTTCTTCCTCTTCCCCAGATGCTTTCTCACCTAAAATCTAACAGCTGACTGGTGTCTTGTTTATGTTTTACTTACTTTTGTTATTGATTTCTCCCCTTTACTGTTAATATTAAACAGAAGTCATGAGAAGCAAACAGGGGAAACTCAGATCTTCTGTCCTTTGGGCTCAGATTCTCCAGAATAGGAAGAACTGGCAATGAATAGACTATTGCTTTTCACCTGTCTATAAATGTATGTTTATGTCTCTTGGTAATGGATCGCCCTTGAGCAAGTAATTATTTAAGTTTAATTTTAATCTGCACATCAGAAATGGAGATATGGAATTGTTTAGGCTTTTCTCTCAACCTCTCTCCCTCTTTGATTTTCAAGATAAAGCAAATTAATTAATGTGTACTTTTCAATTGAAGAAATGATTAAGACCCAGCTGTGCCTGTGAAATTATAAGTTACCATACAACACTTGGGACTCATTAATGTTTTTTTTTTTTTTGGCATGAAGAAACGAGACATAGGTATCTTATATTAAATGGTGTTCCAGAAAGCATAAGTTAGCAGTTTGTTTGCCAAATTAACTTGCAAAGACATCTAGATTACTAAGTTTGACATTTCTACCCATAAATCTTACATGATTGATGGACACAGTAAAATAGCTTTGTTCAAAAAAGACAATTTTTGGCAGGCTACTTCAAAGAGTTTGCTACTCTGGAGAGATGAAAAGATATCCCCATTTTACATTAATTTCCACAATAGATCAACACTTGTTTGAAATATGTCTGAAAAGTATGTGATATTTGCTGCATTATGAGTCTTTTTTTTAACTGTATTCAGCAGTCCCACATGGGATTATTTCTATTTCCAAGATTTAGGAGAATTTTTCTATACATAAAGAACATCTTCAAGAAAATATAGATAGGTGAAACAGTGTATCTGGCACTTTTATTCACTACTGTTTGCAAGGTAGCATTTGAAAATAAAATATATAGAGATGTGATTTTTTAAAAATCAACAATACCAGAAGCCTTTTTCTCTTGAATTTATCTTCAAGGCCATTTCATTTCAGGATGTGGTTTCAGAGTCTCCTTACAGCATTCTTTACAGAGTGTGAAGGGATCCATTTATTTCTTATTTTTATTTTATTTCTTTATTTTTTGTAGAGATAAAGGCTTGCTATGTTGACCAGGTTGGTCTTGAACTCGTGGCCTCAGGTGATCCTCCCACCCCAGACTCCTGAGGTGCTGGGATTACAGTTATGAGCTACTGTGCCCAGCTCACTTCTTTTTAAACACAGATTATGTAATTTCATTTATATCTAAGTTCATTGTAGAATTATATAAACCAGGGGTCAGGCAGGTAATAGAAATGAGTGATCGGGGCCAGTTGTAGGTAGGTGTGTGTGTGTGTGTGTGTGTGTGTGTGTGTGTGTGTGTGTTGGGAGTAGAGGCATGGTGACTGAAAGACGTCATTTAAGTTACTATGACATATATTCTTATTTTTACAAAGAGGCTGAAAATCTCAATATCAAATTAATATTTCAATATTGGCAAATACTTTACATTTCTGAAAGATCATGGGCTGGCCAAATAAAACATATCTGGGGAGTGGGGGTGGCGATCTCTGCACATCTGCTGAGAAAAAGAAAACTATTTACCTTTAAAAAAATGCTTCTCAGTTGCTCATGTTTTTTAGAATGCAGTTTTATAATTATCAAATAGTCACCTATGATGAACTAAAGATGACTCAGGACACAGGAACTAAGACTCTGTACCCCCTGTTTGGGAGAAACTTTGCAAAGGGCTCAGACTCATGGAGACTCATACGGAGAGAACAGTGGGTAATGGATGCAATGGATACAGGTTCTGTATGTAAATACAGCAATCAGTGAAGCTACAACAGAGAAGATATGAAGCAGAAGCCTTTTTCTCTTGAATTTATCTTCAAGGCCATTTCATTTTGTGACACTGGACAAAGCTGACTTGCAAAAAAAAAAATCCCTTCTTTGCTCTTTGGCAGGGTGAAGTAGAGAAATAAAGTCTCCCCGCTGAACTACTATGAGGTCAGAAGCCTTGCTGCTATATTTCACACTGCTACACTTTTCTGGGGCTGGTTTCCCAGAAGATTCTGAGCCAATCAGTATTTCGCATGGCAACTGTAAGTACCCACAGTCTCACTCACTCTCTCCCCTCACGGACATTTTAGCCTGAATCAGCCTAGCAGAAAATAAAAATCACAAATTAAATAGAAAAAGAGACTTAGTTATTTTAACCTATGTAGATGACAAAGGTAGATAATTCAAGTCTAGTCAAATTGGTGTAAATACTTATATCATTAACTCCATCAAATGTTGTTATGGGGACAAGTGTGAGAATTTGAAATGGTTCTCAATAACCCTGATGAAGTCTCATTTACTACTTGGAGGCCATCATGTTCATGCCTTAGAATTATCATTTGGGTATTGCCAGTATTACACATCTTCTCATATATAATTAGTATTTGACCACTGTTACATACTATGAACAAAAAAAGACAACTGTTTTGAGTACTTCAGAGAAAAAAATTAATATTTTTTAGACTTGGAAGTTATATTATTACTATGCTCAGGTGGAGAGTGAGTTTGAATTTACAGAGGGCCTATTTTAATCATTCATTACTTTCTTTTAGTCTCTGCTTCATTGTAAGAAATAGTTACTGACATGACTAAGAATTCAGTTGTCTGCTCAAAAGAGAAAAGTCCTACTTATGTGTTGGATGAAACATACAGTTTACTACTTTTTTTTTTCTGCCCTCCAAAAGACTAAGTATTTTGTCACAGTAAAAGTGTAAAAAAAGCATTTATCCCAAATACCTATTTCCCCAGTAATTCCCCTAAAACAAATGCCAAGTGAACTATACAAATGTGTCTAACATTAATATGGGATGTTATCAATGCACATCTTTCAATTGGATTTTCTGAGTTGCAAAAAGAGGTAATTTTACATGAAGATGAGGTAGCAAGACTGACCATAAAATAATTAGAGAGCAAAAGTCCAAAGGGCATGATTAAGACCAAACTGCATAGGTCAAGAACATTAATCCTAAAATGGCAGAGTCCACCTAACTCAAGGTATCAGAACTTAATAAACATTTATTTATTTCCATCCGAGATAAGTTTTCTGTCTTTGGTGCCCTAGTATAGAAGGGACCCCAGCCAAAATGTACTGCTGAAAATCATACTTCAATGGTCACTAAAATCCATGATAGTAGAGATGCATGAACTGTTTTAGCAACCTCCTTGATGAATGGGTATATGAAATTTCAGAGAAACATAAGGAAAAGCACTGGGTAATCTCATAGCTTGAGGCTCTCCAATAAGATAATCACTGTGAGGAATGCTACCAAGGTGTAAAGTATAGGGGTTGAAGCATAAATCTGTGAATGGTTTTCAAGTCATTATTTTCACTCCCATTCCTCCTCAGAAAACAAGTGTCTTTTAAATGTGACTCATCTTTTTTCCTTCTAAGTTTGTTTGGTGGATTGCTGGTGCTCTGGAGACTATAGCTATAAAGGCAAAAAGATGTTGAGATGTAGATATTTCTAAATGCCCAGTCTCAGCCAAACAGAACTGTAGGAAAGGAGAAATATGCATGTTGACTCTCCAAGTCAGGAAAAATTCCAGATCACCTGACTGGCTACACTCAGTTTGACCCTGTCCTGTCAAAGCCCACATTTCTGTAAAATTGCTAGCCAATTGCTTAACTCAAGAGTGAACTTCCCACAGTTCCTAGAATGCCAACAACTAACCTAACAGGGCTGCCTTCAATAGTAGATTATTCCAACTGGACGCCTGTGGAGGCTGTATTTTTCTTCTGGCTCCTGGACAAGGGCTCTCGCCTCTAGACCACATTGCCTTTGTGGTGATTGATGGGAAGGCTGCTTTGAAATCGTTTTGTCCCGAGACAAGATCTTTGGCAGACTGCCCCCTCAAGCTTAGCACTCTAGAGAAGATGAAAAGAAAACTGTGGAAGAAAAGAGCACCTTCATGCAGTGAGTTCACTAGCAAGTTTAGCCCCCAGAAAGAAAGACAAATCAGAAATTCTGACACTTGGAAATATAAAGCTAGGCTTATTATCGTCTGGAAATGAAACTGTAACTTGATCATCTTAATGAGCACTCTTTTATCGTAGTATATCCTAAAATAACAGACTCATTTGGATATGGAGAATGGTGGCACAGTCTGCCTTAAACGTGGCTTTGTTTTGTGGCCCACCTCCTCCCCTCCCTGCCCTGTCAATTCTTTACTTGATTTGCTTTTGCCTTTCTTGCCCCATCTCCTCTTTTCACAGATACAAAACAGTATCCGGTGTTTGTGGGCCACAAGCCAGGACGGAATACCACACAAAGGCATAGACTGGACATCCAGATGATTATGATCATGAATAGAACCCTCTACATTGCTGCTAGGTAAGTGGCCTTTTCCTCATGTCTGCCTTCAGAGTGTCAAAGGCTCAAAGTCCTAACTGTACCAGCTATGTGTCATTTTTAAGATCTTGAGGTTCCCAAGCAGAGGTTTACTTAATTTAAATGCAACTTTAATATGTCAAGCAATCAGTCTTTCAAGATTGTCTATTTAACTTTATGTGGATTTAGATAGAAATTATTGTATATGTTGGAGCTTACACTCAAATAATCCATTGTGTATCTTGAATATACATGCAAGTATATACTCAAGCACCCAGAAGAGTGCTCTGCTCTTTGATACTGATTTGTTAAATTAAGTTGAATTTGTAAATGTATTATGTAGTGTGTATGTAGATGCATGTACACTAAACCTACTTGTACTTGTGCAATGAGTATATATGATATGTTATATATAATTGGTAGTATACACCACTACTTTGAAAGACTGGCAATGGCAATCAAAGAAAGCATAATATATGTTTTAGAAGATTTTTTATTTGGTTGTAGTAAAAAAAAAAAAAATACTAATCTATTGGGGAAGTGTTATTTAGACAGGCCATTGTCTTAAGACCGAATGGCATGGTAAGAATACTGCTTAAACAGGGAACATACAGATTTAGACTTTTGTTCTGTCCTTGATTTAGCTGTAGCAAAACATCTCTGGCCATGTGTCTTCTGCCAAATAAGAGGAGGTTGAATTTGATTACCTTAATGAAGTCTCTTGAAATTCCTCCATTTTGGGGATGTGTAGCTCATTCAGAGTAATTCCAAATAAACAGCAAGAGAGAGCACTACTTTGTGGTGATCCCCTGTGGTCTTTTCTGAGTCTAGACTGACTAATCGTTTCACACTGGGAAGAAAAAATGGAGATTATGTTTGTATCTGACTGTGAGCATAGGTAAAGGAACAGGTCAATAACAATAATGATTGATTCTTTTAAAGTCCTTAGATGTTCCGAGGTTACAAGCTTTGCAATATAAAGTTAAAAAAAGCTATTGGCTAGATTAAAGCATGCTGAGAGTACCCCACATCTGGTCACAGGGAGCAATGCAAAAACACTTTTTAAAAAATTTTACCTCACAAATATTTATATAGTACATACAACTAGTATGTTGTGCTCATACAATTAACAAATATAGCTGTAAGTTTTTAATGCATTCATTCATTTTAATTCATTAAATCCTGGAAGCAACCCTATGAGAAGGCACTGTCATTATCCCCATGTCTTATCAGAGGAATCCAAGGAACAGAGAGGTGAAATGACTGGGCCAAAATGACAGAGGTAGGATTTGAACCAGGATGATCTTGCTCTAGAGTCCATGCTGTCACTCCCTGTACTTTGCAGCCTACTGAGGAATAGAGATGCTACTATTTGTCCTGGTAATAACCTAATAGTTGTTGCCCAAGGACACAGTCACTGTGAGTATTCATTACACTTCATTCCAATGAGGCATTCAGTGGCCATATCTCTGGTAGAATACCAGTTCCTTCTTAAATAACATTCTGAGTTTCCTAAATGTAACAGAGCTAAGAAATTACATTTGTACTCAATTATCTAAGGGCTGATCAAAACAAATTATTAAACATTGGATCTGTGAGAAATAGGCTGACTTAAGATTCTCCTGTGAATTGTTCACTTTGCAATTGAGTCTCTGAGGAAAAAAATAGTATAACAGATGCCCTTGTACCCGATGATTTGGGTGGATGTGGCCTGCAGGTCCAGGACTACATGAAGCTAGGCACATGGTCCTATGGAGACTTCAAAGTGACCATTATTCCAGGTCGTTAAAACCAAGACAGTTTTATTCTAAATTCCCACGCGTAGAAAGGAAAGGAAAAAGAATAGGAGGAAAAGAAGAAACAGATTCATTTTTGTTAAACTATCAAATAGACTCATCTTTCATTAAAGGTCAAGTTTGTAACACCTTAGCATTGCCATGTTGACTTTCACACCCTCCTCAGTCACTTCTCTTCAATACACACCCTTAGAAAAATTCCTAAAGGAGCTCTGAGCTTGCCATATTTGGGGCTTCTCTTCTCCTTTTCCCACATTTCCCACCATTGCTCTGAGAGATCCAGGTTTCTAGGCAGCAAGTAACACGATTTAAAGTTAAATCCTTCCCTAAGTTCAAGCCATGGCAACACAACTCAGTGGTGCTTGCTAGAGAAGGAAGAGGAAGTCTTAGGATTAAATTAGTTGATGTTCAAATAAGTTAATTCAGGAAGAACAGCGTATGACGCCTGGGATGCATACATGGATGATTGGGAATAACCCCTGATCCTGGTCAATGGTTTACCATAAAGCACTGTTTTTGTGTGCTGAGGCCATGAAATCTTTTGAATTTTGAAAAAGATTGTCATTGTCCAAAAGGAGATTTCATTCATTTTAAAAGACTTCCTAGTTCATCCAGACAATTGGTGTTGCAATTGCAAGCCAAGTCCATCCCAAACCCAGGGATTGGGTGAGGTTTGGTGGCAAGAACCCCTTTCAATTCTGTTTTATTATTATCCACTTTGTAAATTCCTCTTATTTTTTTAATCTCGAAACTGCTAATTAACATAAACAGACCATGCCAAAAGGGGGCAATCCGAGAGCTTTCTGAGGAATTGCCAATGCATATTAATCAGTTGTTAATTTACAATTCATATATTCAGCTTCTACTTAAGTTTTGAGGGGAGGCAGGGCAAGGAAAAGCCTAGAGTCATCTCAAACCTGATACCAAAGTAATAGGCAATTCCATTCCAATAATGAGTCTGACCACAGCACCACCAATAAAGTCAAACAAGTAATAAACAAATGCAATAAAACTGCCTTGAAATTAAAGGGCAGGGCAATTCTGGCAGCCTTTGGAAGTTTGAAGAAACTTCCCAATTCAGCAGTTTACAAAACAAGCTCTCCATTCTCCCCTCCTACCTCCCTCACAAACACACACACCCATATTCACACACACACACACACACACACACACACACACACTTAGCCCTCAGTTCAGTAGCAGGCAAGGGAATTTTGTAAGCCAACTGCCCTACCACTTTTTATTTTTATATCAAAAAGCCTATTTTCATTTTTATTTTTTTGTTGTGCTTTCCTTAAAAGCAGTAGCAAACAGATTTCCCAAGAACGAAAAAATATATTTGTTATATCAAAGTGAATCCTGCAAATCATTCCTTCCTTTCTTTCCTTCTTTCTTTCTTCCTCCCCCCTCCCCCTTTCTTTGAAGTAATGAGGGGGCTTGAAAGTCTGCATGGGAGACTTGAGGTCCTGGTTTAAAGCTGTGGGTAATTTTCCAGCCCCAGGACTTCCTGCATTTTAGAATAAGTCAATGTTATTTCAAGGGAAAATGAGCTGTTTTGCCTTCCCTCACTAGCCCCCCATCTCCTCTGTTGAGTGTAGTTCCTTTCTTTTCTTTCTTCTGAATTCCAGACAAAAACGCCCTTGTACTCAGCTCACACAGAAGGGGATGTTTAAATATAGCCCCACACCTGAGCTACTGATTCTGTTTCTCCCCTTCTGAGGGGAGATTGGCAGCAAATCGTAATGACAACCAAATTCTCAGAAAACAGGAAGGTGAACAGAAGCATGATTTGTAAACTTTAGGCTCAAGGACATTTTAGACTTTAATTGACCATTGTCTTTTGAAGAAAAGAGCAGTTTCTGGAAATAATTTTACCTTTATCATCTTCCATCTTGTCGATCAAATCATCAAAGCTAAGACAGAAATATTTTCTAAAAAGGGAAGGAGATGGAGATTAGTTTTTTGTTAGCCCCCTTGGTCTACAAATGTGTCATGTTGAATACCTAGTACATGGATTTGAAGATACTGAAAGAACATGTGAATTCATCTAGGCCAATGTAACTTTTAGGGTCCAGCCTCCTGAGCTACATATATGCAGGTACCATAATTCTGGTATCAGAAAGAATAACAAATACAGGAAAGTTTTCATAAAAGTGTCCCTTACATGATGCCATGACATATCAGAAGGTGCAAAATGTGGTTCAGAGAAATCTCTTGAAGGCTGAGTTCATTTCTTTTTTTTTTTTTTACATGTGGGTATCTTGTTTTTTAAAAACATTGATATGGGTTTATCTGCCCTGAGTTAGATACAACTCATCAGCTGAAAATGAACTGTTTTGATTCTTGTGTTTGACATTGTATTAATTTTTCTTTGTCTATAGGGACCATATTTATACTGTTGATATAGACACATCACACACAGAAGAAATTTATTGTAGCAAAGTAAGTTGTTTTTGAAAAAATCTTTCTAAAATGAAGGACTTTAAGGTAGTTCTTGAAAAGAATATGTATTTTAAATGCATTGATTGAAATGATATGGCTAATAATAATTTGGAAATGCCAACACACATTTTTGTGAAATCCTAACTAGGGGTTAGGTTAGGATTTAATACATGTTCAGAAACTGTTATGTACTTCGTATTTTATTCATCTGATATATATGTATATACACATTTTGGAGTTTTAGATAATTGCTAAATTTTTAAAATAAAATATTGCCTCTTTCATTGAGAAAAATACTAGTGTTCATAAGTAAAGTTTTGTTTCACAAACGTATTGTACAAATGTTTCAACGTTATGTTTCTATGTCTTGCAATATTAAGTTTGATTTGACTGCTGTGGTTCAGGAATTTGATCATTATCCACTGCAGACAGACATAAAGTATAACTTAAACTTTTCTTATAACTCCACATGGGGATATTTGAGTTAATAAAACCTGTGCCATAGAAGTAGAAGATCCCTTCAGTCCATTCATTTATGTGGAGTATAACCTGAGTTAAATCTTTTCCTCCTAGAGTGAATGTCCCCTTTATGTTTAAGAAAATTACTTCCATATTTTAAGGAAAAAGCCTTCTTTATGAAAGTTAGTTTTTCAGCTTAAAGGAAAGGGCAAGGACATGTATTTTATCAAAATGAGCATAATTTGGAAAGTTAATTTGGATATTTTATGTAAAATTTCTACAGTGTTGTTTATTCTTTTAACTTTCCTTTGTCTTGATCGCAAAGAGAAGACCATTTTGTGGTTTAATGAATAGATAAGAGTTCAAAATTAAGTGAATACTTCCATCTCTAATCTTTTGTTGTTATAGTGAATTAATCATGGAGAAAGGGTGCAGAAAGCTTTCAATAAATATATGTTCAGCCTCTAGTCTCCCCAAGGGAACTCTTACTTCTTAAATCAAATGCAACAACCTCTGGGCTCTAATTGATTTCTTTCTTGATCCCTGCAGAAACTGACATGGAAATCTAGACAGGCTGATGTAGACACATGCAGAATGAAGGGAAAACATAAGGTAAGCAATTTTCATTTCTCCTGCAGCTGCCACTTTGGGTTAAGTTTTTGACTGTTATCTCCCACTGTAGACTGGAATGTCGAATGGATCGTGCTAGTCCCTTTTCCCCTAGTAATTGCTTTTTCCATCAACTTATTGAAGGCTTTAATTTGCAAAAATAGTTTGCTTTTAATGTGATGAAACATTACGACAGCTGCTAGGACTACATCGTGAACTACTTAGGCACACTTGGGATTATGGACACAAAGCTGGCAGCCCGGGGTCTTCTGAGTGCACTCTGTGATAGCCCACCTCTGTGGTCCGAGGCCCACAGGGAGTCTGTGGAAGAGCTCATAAAAGACTGCCGCAGACATGCAGGGTTTTGTGCCTTTGGTCATATAACAACATAAAAACAAACTTCAACCAGAAGCTTTGTACATCAGGGAACTCCGGAGCATCTGGCATTAAAATTAATATGATGGGAGGTTGGCACTTCCAGGCTTGTCTTCCTTTTGTTTTATTATAAAATAAACACACACACTGCCATTCTATGCTACATTTTTATTTTCTGTTGAAAGAGCAATTGTTGCTGTCGACATCATCCTATGGTTACCATCAGAAGGAACTTGAACTTTAAACAGGGGAACTCCTCAGCCACCTTCATTTTAACTTTACTATCAGCAGATCATGGTATATGGTGAAGAATCTGTTTCAGTATTGAATGGACTCGATACAAAACAGTTTGAATTATTTTTTCAGGATGAGTGTCACAACTTTATTAAAGTTCTTTTGAAGAAAAACGATGATGCGTTGTTCGTCTGTGGAACTAATGCCTTCAACCCTTCCTGCAGAAACTATAAGGTAAGTGCTGTTTGTTGGAACTGCACAGCCAGGAGGTATTTCATAATTTACTGTGATTGTACCTGCAGCAACCTAAGAGGGGTAATTCAACACCACCTGGGTTCCTCTCACTTGTTCAATTTAGTGTATTGCTCCGCATGAGTGAGCCTGAGCAGGCTTCTAAGCTTCCTGTTTGTTCAGGATTGATTGACACATCTTTAAAGAGCCTACCCAGCAAAGTTAGTTTCTATAAGACCCTATTCTGCATTGTTCAGAACACTGACATACTTACCATGTATACCATGCGGATTTCCTCTCTCTCTCTCTTTCTCCCTCCCACCCTGCTATCTGCTCTCTGAGCACAAAAGCACACTTATATGGTGAGTGATTCCCATTCTAAAAGGTATCTCAAAAGCATGCCATCTGAAACTGTAGACTTTCCTCTAGGTAAGATTTTCAAGAACACAGGAATTTAATTCCATTTAGCACTCAGTTTACTTGGTCATGGCTTTACTTACCTTGGCCTTTGTGCAAAGAAAAAGAAAATCCTCTCAGAGTTAGTAAATCTAGATAGTTCTCATGCAGCTAATAGAGGTGCTGCAGAAGAACAGGGGCTCACCAGCTGTGGAAGCAGCAGCAGCAGCAATCTGAGGTCTCAACTCCACAACTGTTAGCTTTCTTTATACATCTTTCTGCCAGTCTTTCACTCAGCCAACATGCACTAAGTTTCTACTGTGGTCAGCCACTAAGGTTGTAAAACAAGCAGGGAGCCTCCATTCTTAGGGAAGCCAGGCAGGAAGAAGACTAGAATTCCATGGGATTGCTGCTGTGGTGACATAATGCAGTGTTATAGAAGCACAACACAAAAGTTCTTAACCTCACCTGAGGGGAAGTGTCAGTGAAAGCTTCAGGAAGGAGGCGGATAAACCTCTTGTCTTCAGATTTCCCTACCTGTTGTTCTAACACTTGGAACACTGCTCATGAGAGACACAGGCTCTAAGGGCAGGGATCACATCTGTGGTTGTTCAGATCCTAACACAGTGCCTCCCAAACTGGTGCTTGGTTCATCATGAGGTAATGCCTAATGTTTGTCTTAAAGGATAAGTGGGAGTTAGCCAAGCGAAGGAAGAAAGACATTCTAGGTAGGGGGAACAGCATGAACATGGGCATGGAGTAAGAGATGGCCTGTTGAGCTTGAGAAGCTTCATTTGGTTCTGAATTGCTGGACTGTGAAATGACAAGTGTTAGCAGAAAGAAGCTTGAGAGATAGGTGGCCCCAGGGATGAAGGGAAGAAAATAGATTCAGAAAATACTTAAGTGACAAAAACCGGTAGGATTTAATAATTGATAAGAAGCACAGGATAAGGAAAGAGAGGAGTCCAGAACGACTGCTAGGCTGTCTCTTGGTAAGTGGATGGATGGGACTGCCACCAATTTAGACAGGAAATAAAGGAAGAGCAGTGAGGTTGAGGTGGGGGAGTGAGAAGACAGGGGTTACGTTTGCCTGGCACTGTGAGTGGCAGTGCCCATGGGACATGACTAGAGATATCCAGCAAGAAGATGGGTGGTAAGCCTTGATTTAGGGAGAGATGTCGGGAGGAATATAGATTTGGGTTTCATCATCCTAAAGTGAAACCCCAGGAGTGTGAAGAATGAGAAAAGCAACGATGGGCTAGAATCAAAACCAGCAGGATCACCGGAAAAGATCCTTGCCTCTTCTTGTCATGGACATTGAAGGGAGGGTCCATTTTACCCTCATGCTCATCTCTTATCTTATGCTTGGAAATAGGCCCCAACACGGCCAGGATTAGAGTGAGGCAAGAGAGGCCTTGACTCAGACACAAAATAGAAGGAGGTACCAAAACATTCAGAATTAAGATAAATTAGATTTTGATACAATATTTTAAAATCAAAATTAGGGTCAAAATGTCTATCATAAAGATCAAGTTTGTAAGTAATGACAGGATCCATCAGCTTATCATAGAAGCAGCTAGTCCAGCCCAACATTTATTCCAGCCAGTGATAGCATACAACCGAAGTTACCACTTTAATTCTACCACTTAATATTCCACCCCTGTTGTCATTGTTCAGGACTCATTAAGATTAATGCTTCCAACAAATCCCAAGAAATTCCCTAGCTGGAAAGCTATCTTTTATGACGAATTACAGATTTTCTTGGCACTGTGATACAGGCCGCTAGTGGTCTAGCTCACTCTTCCTGTACATGTTCCATTTCCCATGATGCTGCACCTATGGTGATGCCGTCACCTCTCGCTTGTTCTAGCCACACCTGCTGAGACATGTTCCAGAAGCCACAGATGGGATGTTGTTCACACTTGGTACTGTCTATATACCTAGCACTGTGAATGATAGAGTAAGAACCCT
Organism: Tarsius wallacei; assembly: GCA_963574415.1. Taxonomy (NCBI): domain Eukaryota; kingdom Metazoa; phylum Chordata; class Mammalia; order Primates; family Tarsiidae; genus Tarsius; species Tarsius wallacei. The sequence continues at coordinate 13,260 of CAUYQG010218018.1, forward strand.
TGGCATTGCTATTTTTTTAAAAAAGTATTCTTTTAGACACAGGGCACAGCATGACATTGCTGATGATATGAGACATAATGCATTTGGCTGCAGGCAGAATGACAGCTTCTCTCTTAAGTGCTTTTTATCAACAGATCAGGACAAGGGTTCAAAACAAAAACAATGACCAGTCTTCCACTGAAAAACCCAAGTCTCATCACAGCACACGAGCATCAAGTTGATTAGAGTCATGTGAAGCAAGGGAGTGACAGCTTGTCAGTATCTGCTTCTGTACAATGCTCTGATCTATATAATTTTTGTAACGGAAGTAAGCTGAATGTGTTGGAAAGATTGTAGCCCCAAATAACAGTATCTGGGGAAGAGTTTAGAGGGCTACCTACATAAATGTAAAACTATATACATTTTCCCTCCTACTCTCTAAACCTCTTAGGACTTTTGCAAAAGTCTGGCTTGTTCTTCGTATAATTATTGGTACCCTATGGTGCTTTAATTTCTCTGGGACTGCTGTAAAGTCTGAGATTGAAGACTACTACAAGGATTAGTTGTTCCTTCATGGAAAGAGGATGACTTCACCATGGCATTGCTTTGTTTCTGAGCCTTTCTGAAGTCACAAACCAATACATTAATTCTTCACTGCTTCCTACCTTTGACTATCTCTAGCTATTTCTTAGGAGTAGGTACATTTAAAAAAATATGCCCCTTGTCTATTGTTTCCCCATTGCCAGAATTAAAGCATGCACTACTTGGGATAAGGGCATTTCCGTTGCATTATTGTATGCTAAGCATCACTTTTGAATACTTGCCAGACCCACAGACCACAAAGTCTATCACAGTTCAACAGAAAGCTCTTGTTGGAATAAAAAATCTGAAAAAGACTTTCATTAAAAAATGTGCTTGGAGGTACATTGCTCGAAAGGATGTCTGATTTGGCCATCTCTTCCCTAAAAATATGTTTTTAATAGAAATAATTTATGTGATTCTCAGCTGCAGTTAAAAAAAAATAGGGTGGTTTCAACAGAGGCCTTCTCAAAGTGGTTACAGATAGTAAAATTCTGTCACATCCCTGAAATGGTTTCAGAGAGTTTAGGGCAAAAGAAAAACTCTGACAGCTGCTCAGTGAGAACCTCAATCTTTCTTCCTAGATGACAACCTAAGCACCTTGATTTGGGGAACCTTGATGTACTGCTAATGGACTGTCCGTGGGCCTTTCCTCAGCACCAGTGATGTCTTAGATTTTTCTTCATTCAGTTTTCATATCTGTGGTCAAACCCTGCAACTCCCAGATATCAAACAAAATATCCTAAGACTGTAAAGAGGATTGAACCACAAGTGATATAAAAACATTAATGATATGAAGGTGATTTTATGGACTTGGTAGTGCTAATATTTTACATGTTAGGAAGATCCCATAGCATAAGGAAGGAGACAGCATGATATAAAGCAGGAATTACTGTGTTATTGGTCCAGGTAGGCCAACTTCTGACTGATGTTAGCAGCTAGACAAAGAGGTTTATTTCCTGCTCATGTTATAGTCAAGTATGAGTCAATGAGAGGGGTCTGTTTCTAGAGGTTATTCAGAAGGCCAGACTCCAACCTGTTCATATCTTTACCATCTCCTGAGGTCTTAGAATCCTCCATATCTGACAGGAAAATATAGAAAGAGCAAGAGTGGAAGCCCCTGGACGGTTTTCAGGAGCAAGCCCTAGAGGTGGCATATATCCTTACACTCACATTCCATTGGCCAGAGTTCTGTCACATGGCCACACCTGACTGCAAGAAAGCATGGGAAATGTAGTTTAGTATGATCTGGAAGAAAGGAAAAAGGAGTTTGGTGAACAGCTAGCAAGGCTTTGCCACACCCATAAATGTCTATGGAGCCAGGCAGGTTACTTATAGGAGTTCCGCAAGCAAGGTGAAGATACTTTCTGGGGGTGATGGGGCCTCAGTGCTGGAAACCATATGCTTGTGTGTAGAAAACAGCAGGAAGTGGCTATTATTCAGCTATAGCTGGATGTTGCCATTAGGTTAAAAAGAGCCTGAATTGGCTTTCCTACTTGTACAAAAGAAGCAAGAAATCTAGGTTTTAATGTAAAATCTCCCTATTTTCAAATTAAGGTTCATTTCTTTCTCTCTCTCTCTCTCTCTCTCTCTCAATCTCTCTCTCAATCTCTCTCTCAATCTCTGTTTTTTAACACATTCTAAAAAGGCCAAGCAAAATTCACCAGCAGGCCAGTTATAACTTCTAGCATGAAAGAGCAATGTCTGAGTTGGGCACAGGGACATGAAACTCAAATAGCAGCTCTCCCTCTCACTGCTTTTGACATATGTGAGCTCCTCAGCTTCTGGGCCTCCATTTACCATCAACAGGGTTTGAGGCTGGGTCATGTTTCTAAAACCACTTTCAGAGCTGCCATTCCTTGATTCTGAAATAGGTACAAAAGGTCACCTGACCTCTGCTCGCATCCATGTGTTTGCACCGTTGCTGATGTCATAACCATTCTGCCAGCTAACCTGAGGAAAAATTCCAGTGTCTTCTACTGGGATTTAACCCACAAAGGCAGCACTCTTCAGGCAAAACAAATCCAGAAACTGAGGTTATTCTCTATAGTGTTCATGACTCAATAGATAATTGGGGCAGGGAAGGGAATGAGGTTTTCCCAGTGATTGCCTCAGAAGTTCCATGCTTTAGAATGCTTATTTCTAGACCATTCCATAAGGTTATGAGTATCTATTTACTGTAATGTTTAAGCATCAGGCAGACACGACAGAATTTCAGACTATTCTAGCTGTAGAACCTTGGTCAAGTGACTTAATCTAAGTCGCAGTTTCTTCATCTGAAACCAATAGATTTACCTCAGAGAATATTTATGAGAATGATTTGCCAGTACACATATGAATTACTTAGCACATTTAATGTTTTATAAATACCAGTTGCTATTCCTGTTGTTGGTTGTTGTTCATAATGAAGTCATATTATTTTATTTAGATGGATACGTTGGAACCTTTTGGGGATGAATTTAGTGGAATGGCCAGATGCCCTTACGATGCCAAACATGCCAACGTTGCACTGTTTGCAGGTAAACGACCTGATTTCTTCTTATTGCACTTGCTTTTGCATGTTCCAGCCTGTTGCTGTGAGGATTCACAGAGTCACAGTTGTACTTCGATTCTCTGATGAATACTGTAATTAAGAATGCCTCTTCCATTTGAAATTAGTATGGAAATTGTACTTTTGCTTCTCAAAAGAAGTCTTTGCCGCACTGAGCCATGCTTTTGTGCCTTTGGAAAAGCATAGCACCGAACACGTGATATATCAATTAAGGCATGTTTGGGCTCAAATAAAAGAAAATCCCACCTCAAACCACCAATGTGGAAACATAAAAGTAAAATTTAAATTACAAAAATAGCACCAATGTGAGTTTATTGTTTAAGGTAGGATAGACTTTGGGGTTGGCTTGAATCAGCAACTCAACGGTATTATCCACGAGGCAGCTCCTTTTCATTCCCCTGCTCTGCATCCATTTCATTATGAGACTGGCTGTCCTCACAGTCAGAGAATGGCTGCCAGCTCCAGCTATAATGGGCTACATGTCTTCTTGCCCACATATAGAAGGGCAAGGGGAAGAAACTAAAGGAATCTTCTGGAAGCTCTCTCAGAGCCATGAGGCCACATACCCACAAGCTTCCACCAGACATCTTCTCAAATATCATTGACCTAATTAGGTTACATGCCCATCTTTGATCATGGTGGCTGAGGAAATAATGCCGACTGGTTAGGTTGATTCATGAATATCCAGCCCCATCTCTCCTTCCGCTGCGAAAGATATAAAGAAATAGCAAATAGGCCATTACTTTCAGATTTAGTGGGATTTGGGGGTATGAGTTTGTGTGCTTTAATTAGGAATTTATTTAGGATTTCATTGCCAGCTGTGTACGTGGAGGTGGGTGTAGAAATAGTTGTGTTGGTATAATAGTGATTGTTATAGCATGTAATAAAGCAGTTAGCTATAATTTTCATCGCGACAGCTAAAAACTGGCACATCCTAGCTGGATGAGGAACTTTAGGGCTTTGATTATGAAACAAGATTAGCTCGTGGTGCCTTGAATCTCTCTCTGTGTCACCCACTTGTGTGCCTGATTCTGCAGTGATAGACTGTAGAAGTAAGAAGGAATGGTTCCCCGGGTTCTCCTCCTAAGTGAGAGCCCAGCATTGTGGGAAGCAGCACCATCAAGAACACCAAGTCTTGTAGACCTATTTGTAAGCACAGGCAGGAGCAAGGCCAGTGGCAAAAGGGCTTGATCAAATCCCCAAGAGCATGACTTCCACTGAAGTACCGCTCTGACACTTGGAACCTGCAGTAGTTAGGACCTTGAAGGGCGTAGGTTGCAGGAGAGAATTTAAACTTAACTTGCAAACTAAAAAGAGAACTTGTAGCCTGAGGTAGGAAAGGGAGAATGAGTATTTACTAAGGCCAGTAAGCTTCCGGGAACTATATAGAACAGGCCACATGAGATAGCACTGTGACTGCCCCCATCCCTAGTGGTATATTTGAATAGTTTTTTATTGAAATGTTTGAAATCTCATAATTGCTCAGCCCTTATTAATAGAAGATCTTCATTGCACATAAATGTGTTCTGTTGTATAAGTAAAAGTTCTGGTAACATACTCAGTGTTGAAATGAATGTAAAACAAAAAGAGTCCTGGAGGGTAGTTAGGAAGAATAACCATTACCACCACCCACAGCCCCCTCCCACTAACCCTCTCACATCTGTATGACTTTGGGTCTATAAGAACATAGAATAGTATTCTATAGTCATAAATACATAGAGAATATCTTTTTGACCTGGAGCTTAAATATCCATAAGAAAAGTTGTGATTTGTAAGTTTTTTGGGTTTTTTTGTTCATCAGTGGAAAGGTTTGCTGTCTGCAGTTCAAATTTACCAAAACATCAACACTTGTTGATAATAGCTGTTAATAATGCAGTTATCAAGATAGCTCTAACTTGAACCTGGGCACATTTCAGTTATTTTAAGACCAAAGGTAGGCATCAAGATCTTTGCTTAGGTTAAAATAAAATTATGCTTATCCTACACATAGGAAAGCTTAAATAGTACTAAGTTGTATATAAAACACTTTTCCATATAATTAATGAAGCTATGGAATTCACTAAAAATAAATCAAGGAAGTAATTTTTTATTTTGGATATAATTATTGCTTCAACTTAATCTACATGGTTTGGCTATTCTAGAACATCCTATTTGATTACTTATTGGCAGAATATTTGCTAATCAGGAAAGAACCAAATGTTTTAATCAGTCTTCTTCATTCTCTTTTGTCTGGGACACACCCTTAAGCATATCTCCCCCAAAATGTGAATTTTTAAAGAAAGACCTGTTTGAACTCAGCATCACCCCTTCTCCTTTCTTCTTTGCTTTGGCATGTTGTATATCAGAATGTTTTCACTTTATGACTTTGTAAATACTGAAGCAGATATCTGTTATTAAAGCTGAACTGTCAAGGTTTAGTGAACTTTTGTGCCTGTGGTAGAGAGGAGCCGTGCCTCTCAGGAAATAAGTAGTAATTGAGCCAGCCCTTTTTCACTGATGAACCCTCTCTCTACAATTCCCCTCTCCTGCTCAGGCTGAGGACTCCTTTGCTTCTGGATGTACTTAAAATTTCTGGTGATACGGGGATCAGCATCTGTCTTTCCCTGGGCTCCCACCTAATCCAGTTTACCGTAGTGTGATAGCACATGCAATGTCCAATGGTCCTTGGCCTTGAGATTTCAGTTAAGGCCCAGACCCAGCTAATCAAGAGAAGCAAACATTTTTTCACTTACCCTGTTCCCTGAGCTGCTGCTGCTTTAAAAAATTGCCGTGCAATTTACAAATGAAAAATGTTTCATCTCTCATGATCCCAATTTAAAATGGTTAGGAGTGTGGGCCAAGTGTCTTCCCAGCGACTCTTGGAATTTTCCCAGTTGTCCTATCTCATTTGCCTGATGTAGAAAAGCAATCTGGGGATGTCTTTATTATTCCCCACCCCCACTCTCTTACTCCCACTCTGTTCACTTCTTTTCTTTTTCTTTTTTTTTTTTTTAACTTTTAACTTTTTTATTTTAAAGATGTGGGGTACAATTCAGGGTTAGATATACAAACGTTTATTATGCAGGTACCCTTGTTGATGAGGTGTGCCCCTCCCTTCCCTGGCAGTTTCCCACTACTGTTAATCCCTTTCTTTCTTTTCTTTTTTTTTTATATTCAATATTTTTTTCTTGTCAGATGGAAAACTATACTCAGCCACAGTGACTGACTTCCTGGCCATTGATGCAGTCATTTACCGGAGTCTTGGAGACAGCCCTACCCTGAGGACTGTTAAGCATGATTCTAAATGGCTGAAAGGTGAACAAACAATTAAAAGAAGAAAGGAGGAGGGAGAGAATACATACCTTGTGGGAGATTTAGAGTCTGGATGGGCCAGACTGTAGCTTCATTTTAGTAATGGCTTCTGACAGACAGAGCCATGTAAATTGCATCTTTTGCCTCAACTGATTTATTTACCTCTCTTTATCCCTTCCCATGAGTTTCTGGAGTATTAACAAAACTACCAATGCCACTACAATAGAATACATTACATTCATCTTTCCCTACCTCAGACTTGCATTTCAGAGTCCCACGTGAAAAGAACTGAACAATTCTTTCATGGAAAGGGACAGGGGATTGGAGGTGGTGGGGAAGAGGAAAAATGCTATTCACAACCCTATATGAGTCAGGGTGACGAGGCAATGTGTACAAAATCCTCTCTGTAATAGGGGCCTTCCATGGCAGAAAAGAAAATTACAGAGATATGCAAAACTCATTTATTCTTCTTTGTTGATTGCAAAGCTTCTGTAAGATAGAATTTGTAAGTGCAAATGCCTTATGAAATCACCAGCCCTTGCATGTGTGAAGTCATTAGAAATGGTTAGTGTTCTCCAAATGTCTAATGGCCCTACACTTTTAATTAATAACATGTCTTTGGTTACACTTGATTGAAATTCTTTTAACTCAGTGTGACATGTTCCCAATTAAAGTGCACATTTGTCTACAGAACCGTATTTTGTCCAAGCTGTGGATTATGGAGACTATATCTACTTCTTCTTCAGAGAAATAGCCGTGGAGTACAACACCATGGGGAAGGTAGGAGGGGAGGACCTCCTTGGCTCCCTTTGGAACATTTTCAGAAACCACTTTTGAACCAATGTTGTTATGAATGACCTTGAAATGAGAACCATAAATCTAATGACAAGGTGCTATCTGGAAGCTGTATATGCTTTTTCAGAACAGTTACATCAATATTGCTATTGAAGATTTAACCAACAGATGTTTAGTTGATTTCACACTGAGTTTCAAGTATCTTGAGATGTGGTTTCCAGATATACTCAACAGTTTTTTCTTCTTGATTGAGTTGCTCCACAAGGAGAGTCGATATCTAGTATCTTTAAGCAAACTTGAGTCTTGATTTTTGTCTTGATCACAAAAAGCAATGGAATACTTAGGATTTGTCCACTTCAGTTATTTTTTTACCAAAGGATAGATCAAGGTCCCTAAGTCGGAGGGCAAAATAAAATGCCAGGATGGTTTGCACAGATTCAGGGCCCAGAGGCAGCTAGTGAGGATGGCAGAGATGGTGCATACAAAGTGTGCTTTTGTTTGAGGAAATAAAAAGCTAAGCAGTCTGTATGGAAATGAGTTTATGTGGCTGGGAGCTGATCCCCTGAAGGATTTATGGCTCCGTATTAAATGCCACAGCCTTATCTTTTAAAACATGCTGTTCCAGTGCTGAGTTTTTCTCTCTCTCTTTTTTTTTTTTTTTTTTGCTACTGATTTTAGAAACAGTATTAAATTAAGCACCTTGTTGTTTTTGTTCTATTTTCAAGGGAATGCAAATTCTACAAAGATCTCCTTACAAAATGACTGCATTTCATTTTCTCTATGTGTTTTTTCCCCTGCAGGTAGTTTTCCCAAGAGTGGCTCAGGTTTGTAAGAATGACATGGGAGGGTCTCAAAGAGTCCTGGAGAAACAGTGGACATCTTTCCTGAAGGCGCGTCTGAACTGCTCAGTTCCCGGAGACTCTCATTTTTATTTCAACATTCTCCAGGCAGTTACAGACGTGATTCATATTAATGGCCGTGATGTTGTCCTGGCAACCTTTTCCACACCTTATAACAGGTAATCATGCCCTGGCTGTGTTGACCTCACCGGTTCTTCCCAGCTTCCTTCTCCCAGGGGATTCTCTTCTAATAAACAATATTTACAACTGACTGAAAATTGCATTCACTGTTTGTAGCTAAGAGGTACTTAACACTTAGTTTTCATCAACAAATTAATAGTTTATAAGCATTAGGTTAGGGTTTTAAGGAAAGTAATTAGATAAATTATAACAATGTCTTCTATTTATATGTCTGGCATATAAACACTTTTCATGTGTTATTTCTAAATCCCTTCAATAATCCTAGAAACCAGATAACATGTTTCTTTTTTTTTTACTTGAAGAAACTGAGTTCAACATATTATTCTACTTCATCCAGGCAGTCAGCAGATGGAAGAGGCAGCTTTGGATCCCAAGAATGTTTCTCCTGTCTCTTCTAGGTCATCTAACATTTTACAGTATATGACTTTTATATTTTCATAACTGGATCAGTAACTTTTGAAGTTAAAATACTGGAAACTTATTAGAATCCGACAAGGTGAAATTTAGGATTCAGATGAGTCTATCATGCATCCTACCTAAGGGATTCTGGTTATTATCCTCCCAAGGAAGTCACCTGTGGGCATGCTCACTCAGCAAGTTGGGCCACAGCCCAGATCCCAACCTTAGTACCACTGTTTAACTCTGGAGGGCTCTAGTGAGGAGTCATCAAACATTGTACCTAGAAATATTGAGTGCCAGACTGTTCATTCCTATTTTTATATTTAGTTAAAGCTAAGACTTTGAGCAATTAAATGATGCACTAGTAATAGTTTCTAGAGCAGTAAATGTGTGGAGATTAAAGAATAGAAGAAAGGTAACCATTATTGTTTTTTCTCTGGTACTCAGCTCTCTGTTAAATCAAAAAGATTTCAGAGTCCTAATACCATTGTGTGAACATGATCCTAACTCTGGGCATAGTCATGAAATCTAAATTTATGTTCTCATTTCTGTGCAGAATTTGGGGTGTTCTATATTGAATATCTTCCTCTAGGAATACACTGTTTTGCTTTGGCTTATGCTTTTTACAAAGACTTCAAAGAACTTAATGAGTTTATAGATGACAGGCACAAAAATGATGATATTGGAGGATAGGATCTGGAAAGAAATGCTTAGGAACTGAGTAGACTCCAGAATAGGGCAAGCTGAAGGATGAAATCATGTTCCTCAGTTATACAGAGGGCAAGAATCAAGAGGTCCCCAATGGAGATATGCGAAAATATGAACCTATGTTGCAGCAAGAAGCATTCGGTTAGATTTAAGTAAGTTTTAACCATCTGCAGGGATTTTTATAGTTGAGGGTAGAAAACATATTTTAAAAATTCAAGTCTTGATTGTTCATACACCAGAACCCATCTATCTAGGATTCTGAAAAAGTATATTGTCTTGGCACATGGAGAAGCAGAGGCTAGTGGTATTTAGAAGCACATTTCTAGTTTTGGGGTCTTTTTGTTTTGTTTTTTGAGGGTGTGGGTTATTTTGTGATTATAATATAATAGTAGATTTCTGCATATTGTAGATAATCCATTTAAAGTATTTTCTTAAGTGACCTTTAAGAAATATTCACTTAGTGCATGTGTATGCAGTCTCAGAAACCATATTTGTTGATTAAAATCAGAAAATGACAATCTAACTTTCCAATTTAAAAATATGCACTTTGGGGGGATGAGGTGAGAGGATTGCCTGAGCCCACAGGTTCAAGACCAACCTGGGTAACTTGGCGAGACCTTATCTCTACAATAAATCAAAAAATTAGCTGGACATGGGAGTGCACGCCTGTAGTTCTGGCTACTTGGAAGGCCATGGCGGAAGGACTACCTGAGCCCAACATGTCGATGCTGGGGTAGCCATGAGTGTGCCACTGCACTCCAGTCTGGGTGACAGAGTGAGATTCCAACTAAAAAAAAAAAATATGTATATGCATAACCATTTTCATCTATAAATAACAGTCCCTCTCTGTTTTTTCCCTCTGGTTTCAACCCTCTCCACTCCATCCTTTTCACATGCAAACTCAGTCGTCAGATTGCTTCAAAACCCCCAAAGGGTCTGGCCCCCATTTCCTCCTCCAACTCATCTCCTCCCATCCTCTGCCACATAGCTTGTACTCCAGGCCTACCGGAGCTAAGATCTGCTTCTTGAATGTGCCATATTTTGCTTGTGCTTTGCTCTCTGCAAGGTCTGCTCTCCTGACCAACATCTGTATGCTCCAAGTCTTAGCTGGAGTCACCTCCTATGGGATCTTGCACATATTTCTTTTACATTCTGCTCTTTCCAGATTGTCCTAGAGTTGTTGTTGCTATTTTTATTGTTGTTGTTATTACTATGTATGCCTCCACATTAAACTGTGAGCCAACTGAGGGCAAGACTATGTTGTGTGAAGAGTACTTACTGCTTTAGATTAGGGTCTCCATAAATAAGCATTAAATGAAGATTGGGAAAAAAGGAATGAAAGGAAAGAAAAGAAGGAGGGAAGGAAGAAGAGAGGATTTCACAAGTGATTCTAGCCTTGGAAAGGTTATAAAAACCTAGGATATCCTTAGTTATTACAAGGTGCATCATAAAAAACTTTAAGCAATATTTATTCTATTGTTCTTAATATATAAGGCAAAAACTATGTGAACTTGCTATTAATACTTTTAGGAAAGGAACATGTGAAGAGAGTCTTATAGAATTAAATAAGTAATGCTAAGTTTCTGAAATTCCTAAACAAATGGAGATCCCTGTCTTATAGACTGAATTCCATGAACAATATATACATATATATATACACATTAAAATCCATCCTGCTGCCTTGTTTTACATAAGCTTTCTAATCCTCTCCCTATTTTTTGCCTTATTAGTAATACTTCATTAATTGTGTAATGAAATTAAAGATGACATAAAATTCTCCTAATCATTTATGAAGTTATTTCCATATCCTTTCAACATTAACAAAAATCAGGACTGCTGTTCTTTCTCTCTCTGCATGATGTTCCCACACTGCCAAGCACTCGTGTCTCTTACCCTGGAAGCTCCTGCATGTAATGGCTCACTATCTCAAAGCCTGATTAAAACTCTTGGCCAGCTGGTGCCTGCAATTTATTTGATCAAAATCAAGGAACGACCATAATCAAAGACAAACATGGGTTCAAATATAAACAGTGTTTCCAGATGAATGAAAAATTCATTCCTTGATTTACAAAAAAAAAAAATGCCTATGTCCTTTCAGGAGTGCTAGGCAAGAATATAATTATAGGTGGAGATGTCTGTCATTATTATTATTTAGTGCCATATAAAACATTTTATTTGCAAAGTGATGGTGTTTTAGAGACTTAAATTGTTTAGACTTTTGTAAGTAATCAGGAAGTAAAAATGTAAATGTGCAGAGACTAATATAAAATGTGAGTGGGTTTCCCTCATACACATTCTCACACCCTGTGTCCTTGGCTTGAAGAACCAAATTCAAAGAAGTACTATGGGGACAGTGGGGCCACTTGTATTTCAAATTGTCACCAATATTAGATATGCAGAATGCTCTCCAGAGATTTTTATCTTTGGGTAATAGACTGATAATTAATATCAGTAAATTCATGAATTCCTATCACCAGCTCAACAATTCTTCCTTTATATATCAAAGTGGTTCAAAATGCAATGTAGACATGGGTTTTTTTTTTCCTCTCTGTAAGTTTGTTATAACTAGCCCATTTTTAAAGAAATTGATCCAAATTTGATTGAAAGAAACAACCTCTTTATGCACTAAGCTCCCTTACATTCATATTGCTCAGAGTATGAACTTTAAATTTGAACTAATAGGAATTTTTTTTGGAGTGTGTTTTCCAAGCTGCATGTGTAACTGTTGTGTGAGTAACACTGTGTGATGTGTCATGTTGTAGCATCCCTGGGTCTGCAGTCTGTGCCTATGACATGCTTGACATTGCCAATGTGTTTACTGGGAGGTTCAAGGAACAGAAGTCTCCAGATTCCACATGGACTCCAGTGCCTGATGAGCGAGTTCCTAAGCCCAGGTATGTGCAAATATTTTTATGGCTATTTTGAACTTTCAGAAATGATGATTCTTACTCCTCTGATAGTGAACATCTATGAACTGCACATCAGTGCCTTTCATACTAGCCAAGCAGATACATGTACAAGAACAATAGAAAGGCCTGTGTCTTCATCCCTTTAACTAAAACTTGAAGTTACCTTTTAATATATTCAAAAAAGACTATATATAGGCAAAATATATAGTCTTTTTCCTAGCCTCTATACATGTAGTTTATCCAGTGTAATGCTAGTATGATACAGCCTGCTCCATTAGACTCAAAGAGTCTGGGTTTCCCAAAGTGTGTTATAAAGTTCATACAGCTAGGGAGATTATTTTCACTGCTTCTTCCTGATTTTCTTCAGTTGTACAGACACATGCCTGTAAACCCTAATTATGTATGAAACATAAATGGTGTTTCCTGGACTTCATGACCAAGCCAAATCAGAGCTGACCCTAGGTCTTCACACCAATGGCAAGAAGAATCCAATGGGTACACAGTGAACTCTTAGGATATCTCTAGATTGCCAAGTTCTGGTCTGTTTTGGGTTCAGATGCAGTGCAGTGTCCTCCTCCCCAAATCGTGCCATTTTATGGGGAACCTATGGTCTAGTGACAATCCAGAGACCTCTTGAGCCTATGTAATTTCCTTCAATCATCACACTAAACCAGCCACTTTATTCTTTCTAACTTTCTATTCTTTCCACAGAATGGAACTCCCTGTCCCCATCCCTGTGCCTGCCTTCTTTACAGGGCACACATTCTCACCTCCATCATAGCATTTGCTGAATTCTGTAGAAACATCCCAGTATGTCTGCCTTCCCACACTGGACTTGTGTACCTCTGGAGGGAAGCTCAGTGTCTTGTTAATTTTTTTTGTTTTCCAACTCTCCCTCAGTCTCCAATCCTTCCCACAACATACCTAGCCGAGCTAATGTAATTGAACTAACTTAGGTAATATGAGCCACTGTACTCAGGAGAGAAATTTGCTCATCTATCTTCATCACCTGATTATCTGGCATGCTCATACTCTATTGCTTAGGGAGAGCAGAAGAGCTGCAAAAAGCACACCAGAACAACCTCAGATAACTTCTCTAAGTCATTGCCTAGAATTGTTAACTACCTTCTAGATATACAGGAAGGGGAGTTAAGCCAGTTTCAGAATGTTCTTAGGTAATAGTCTCACTTTGGTATATAAAGATTGTGTCACTCAACCATCACCAAGACGCATACTCTAAGTGATTTTCTACCTGTGGCAGTGGGTTTATCCACTTCCTTCCACAGGCCTTGGCCATCTCTCTTGCAGACATCAGAATGCTTTCATGGGGCTGGCTGGGTTAGTGCCTTGGAACAGTATCTACACAGAGGTAGCTCATGCTGGTGTTGTAAGGGCCCAATCTTCTTTACTGCACCACTAGACAAACCAGATGTCTAGACAGCACTAGCTTCAGTGTTTCCCAGATCTTTGCTGGGATGTCCCTTGACTCCATAAGATTTCTTGTAGTAGCAAATATTCATTGTCATTGTTCAGTTATACATAAATGACCTTTCAGGAAAGAATTTTCAGTATAATTAGCTTTCCATACATACCTTCCAAAATTAAGCAAAAATAAAAGCCACAATTAAAAAACAAAACTCAAATGTTCTCTGAGCAAGCCGAGTGAATGAGAGATGGTCACATTGAGTCTTGCTGGTCTGGACTCTGGTGGCTTTTTGAATGTCTTTGTTTTCTACACTTGTGCAAACATCAACTTAATTCTCTTCCTTTGTAGAGTAAATGCATTGAGAATCTCTAGCAGCATCTTTGGATAAGTAGAGCTATGCTGGGCTAGGGACTGACCACACTCACTCGCTTGTTTCAAGCTCCATTCCTGTTTACTGGGGTTTGTACTTCTGGGAAGGAGCCAAACTGCCCCCAGCCGAAGCTGCTGCACTGGCTGAGGCTCCTCTATGTAGTGAGGAGGCGGCTCAGAGGAAATCTCAGCATATTGTACTTGGTGGCATTCTGCATTGTTCAACTTCCTCTTCTCAGCCTGCAGTACATTCTCCTCCATGCCAGATGCTTAGAGAAGCAGTTCATTCAAAGAATTTGCCATCAGGCACAAAATAAACTCCCTTCCTCCCACCCTTTGTTTCATTTTAGGCCAGGTTGCTGTGCTGGCTCGTCCTCCTTAGAAAAATATGCAACCTCCAATGAGTTTCCTGATGACACTCTGAACTTCATCAAGACGCACCCACTCATGGATGAAGCAGTGCCTGCCATCTTCAATAGGCCCTGGTTCCTGAGGACAATGGTCAGGTGGGTGTCCAGCAAGCCATGTGCTAAGTGGGTTTCCCCTACTTCATCTCATGCTCGGAGAACCTATCAGTGGATCCTGCTTTGAAATGCCACAAACATCTTCTGCTATCCTGGGCATTGATTCAGCTATGACATGCTGGCTGGTTGGTTGGATGCCACCAAACCCCCATAGCCACATACCCAGGGAGAAGAGTTCCAATATTTTCAGGCTAGTTGGACACATGCCAGCAATTAGAGGAAGGAAAGACATTTCCTTCCAGATTTGTCCATTGATCCAATTTGTGCAAAAATAGAGGCGTGGCAGAGGAAAACCAGTGAATGGATGTGGATACCCGACTGGTTGAATATGACACACTGTGGATTCCACCTGAGCATGGCTCCTGAACTGTTAGATGTCAAACAGAGCACAGACACTACATTTGCACACATGTGCCATTGTGAAAGACTCATAGTTTAGTATTCGTTATCTGAACAAGTGACCAACAGAAAAGAGATAGGTGATTAGAGATTTGTGATAATATTAGATATGCTTCCTTGAAGTTATTTAGAGCTTGTTTCCAAACAATTGAACATGCTTTCTCAAGTCCCATTCACCTGTGGTAGATATCCAACAAAATGTTAATTAACTTTACCACTGTTTTTATACTATGACTTTATTGAAAGATATTAAAGTACTGTGACAGCTCTTGCCCATAAGATGGAACCATGGTCTATAAGTTGTAGAAGGTCCATGTTTTGGGTTTCAGCTATGGTGCTTAAGACAAATCCATATCCATGGAATATTGAATGATTGAGGGATTTCAAAGAAAGAGGAGGAGACCCCGAAAGACTTATTCTAGGCATGCCTTTCACCTTTGACTTTGAATGGAGAGTCTTTGGCTTGCACGTCCTTATATTTACTAGTACTGCCATAAACCCTCCATCTTCCCATCCTTCAGAGCTCTCTCAGCCCCTCTACATATGATCAGAAATCTTTCCAATCTAACATTTTATCAATAGAAGCTTTGCACCTCAGAGGAAGAGTATGGAGAAATGGTAGTCATTTTTTTTTCAGTGTTACACTAAATGTTAAATTCATTCACTTAGTATTTCTCACCCTTTGCATAGGAGACATCAGTCTTTCCTTGTTGCTCATGGAAGGGATCATTGCCGAGTGGTTTCAGATGGCTATGACTGCCTATTTATTATGGAACTTGGCCTATACACACACACACACACACACACACACACACACACACACACACACACACACACACCCACCCCTTCTTCCTCCCTTTTGGAGCCCACTAATGCTCTGCATATGGAAATAAAGTAGCAGAGTCACTTGGGAAAATTATTTATATGCATATACTTTTCTTGAGGTTATTACTAGAAAGCTATGTCACAATTGTTTGAAGTGGAAAAGGGGACACTTTAATGATAGACCAGCAAAGAGATGAAAAATGTGGTCCTGTCATTTTAGGTACCGCCTGACCAAAATTGCAGTGGACACTGCTGCTGGGCCATATCAGAATCACACTGTGGTTTTTCTGGGATCAGAGAAGGGAATCATCTTGAAGTTCTTGGCCAGGATAGGAAACAGTGGTTTTCTAAATGACAGCCTTTTCCTGGAGGAGATGAGCGTTTACAACCCTGAAAAGTGAGTGGAATGTTTGGCTCTTTCTTAGGAAATATTTGTTACACTATTATGATCCCTTTCATTCAGAGAAAATCATGACAGACTTAGGTTTTATGTATTGTTATATGACTTTTAATGCTATTTATAAAAATTCTTAACACCAAAAAAGCAAGCATGATTTCCTCCTTGTCAATGTGTGTGTTTGCTTAGTAGATGCTCATATTTGTGTGTATATGTATGTGTGTGTGTGTGCACTTAAGGATCTGTTTCACCTTCCGTTAGATAAGCTGAAGAAGTCACCTTGTGGACTGGGAAGTGGGCTGTGAGGGTGGTAGCAGAAAAGAGAGAAGTGACCCAAGAGAGTCTAGTAATGACATTGTCCTGTCTCACAAAATCAGATGCAGCTACGATGGAGTGGAAGACAAAAGAATCATGGGCATGCAGCTGGACAGAGCAAGCAGCTCTTTGTATGTCGCCTTCTCTACCTGTGTGATAAAAGTTCCCCTTGGCCGGTGTGAACGACACGGGAAGTGCAAAAAGTATGTATTTTGCCTCATTGACAATTGGAAAGTCCACAGTGGCCAGAAAGGAGTCCTAGTTAGCTCATGGTTGTCTTCTTCCTGCAGAACCTGCATTGCCTCCAGAGACCCATATTGCGGGTGGATAAAGGAAGGCGGTGCCTGTGCGCATCTGTCACCCAGCAGCAGGTAAGAAGCCCAAGGTGTGGGAGAGGTAAGATGGCCTCTGGCTGCTGTGCATTCTAGACATATGGCCTGCTGCACACCACAGCACAGCCTTCTGTGCACAAACCCAGCAATGGGGCTGTCTGCCCTTCCCCTTCCCTTTCCCATTTCGTAGAACCTCACAACATCACATGTGGCATTGTGGCATATTTCCAATTGATTAATCATCTTCAGACTGATTAAAAACACAGAAAGAAAACACAGTGGGCTTCAAAGTATTCCCTGGGGAGAGGAACAAGAAACTGCCTGCCTCGATCATCATGGTGGGAGAACAGCAGAGAAAAGGAGCAATAGGATACCAATTAGATTAGTGAGTGGTTTGTCCAGCTATTGCAAAACTGGCTCTTCTAATTGACCGTACAGAGCTGAGAAGAAATCACAGAGCATTTTTTTTTTTTGTTAAGCAATGCATTTGTGCTGCAAGCGTGGTGTATACATCCAATCAACCTTTCTCCTGTGCTGATGAACAGTTAACCCTATTAGTTGTTAGGCAGTCAATCAATTCTTGGCAGTTCTCCAACAGATCAGCTAGATCAGGCCAGTCTACTATGCCTATGGTTTTGGTGTTTAAAATTGTTACCCTGGTTTTAAATGTTTAGATGGCATTGTCTATGAGGTTTCCTTTTATGTTTTTACTTCAGTGGGTGTGAAATCCAAAATAACATTTGGAAAAAATATTTGACGTATACCTTTGTTAGTTGTGGCAACTCAAGGAAGGTGCTATAAGATCTTTCCTTCAACACAGCCATTTTTTAACCTTCCTAGATCCAGAGGGGGACAGAACCATCTTTATAGCACTCTGAGACTCCTCTCTTATTTAAGAATAGCCAATAAAGGTGACAGAAGGACATATCCAGTGACCGCCACCTGCATAATTTGAGAACAAGTATTCCCATACACACAGAGCTAATGATAACTGTAAAATCTGACCTGGAAATTTGACTAATGCAAAGGGTTGACTCATTGTATATTATTAGAACAGCTTTGCAAGTAGCACTGTTGACACACTATAATGTTAGAGCTTTATATCTTTTCATGGGAACCCTTGAAGTAGAGGAGAAAGGATTACAAAGCACAGTGAGGGTAGTCAAGAAATGTATTCAGTGTGTTAACCAAAGTGTGTTAATAAGAATGATTCTTTAAAAATAATTTTTAAGTCAACATCAGAACTCCAAAGTAGTTCCCTTAAGGCTTATGGATGTATTTCAATGATGCTGGCAGTGCTCAAAACATGTGCTGCACTCCCTGGAGAGTGGGCTTCAGGGCTTGATGGATATTGGCTTTCATTACCACCAGACATCTTTATCTTTTGAGGATGAATTTGATTTTTAATGCAGCAAAAGACATTGGAAACCAAACAGGGGAGATTATTAGATCAAGGTGTGACTTTCAAAATAGTTTTCCTATATGGCTCATAAATAAACTCTGAAGCCAGTTGTAAAATAGGAGTTTCAATTATGAGAATAAGCATAAAGTTCCCTCAAAGAAGGACAGTACTCTTTTGGATAATGCTAGTGTTCCTATTATAAACATCAAAACAGATATTATTAAAATGTTAAGTAGCTTGTACTGCCCCATGGTGACCTAGTGGACTAGGCAGGACAGTGAGCGTGTGGAATGGAATGAGAATAGTACTCCTGAGGACTGGGGTAGGGCCAAGGGTGAGCAAAGCATCGAAGTGGTCCAGGAAAAATGCACCACCAGGTCCTAGCCCCTCACTGACCATTTGGACCTTTGAACACTCTATAGTACAAGTTTTTACTAAGCAAAGAAGTAGATAAAGGTCTAGAAAGGCAAGAGTAGGAGCAAAAGTCAAAGTAGAGAGGAAAATATCCTTCTTTTTCATTCACAGACTTCTGTATTGCTTATAGGAGGAGTGTATTTTAACATCTAAACTTTTTATTTTTTATTTTTATTCTTTGTAGAGACAAGGTCTTCCTATGTTGCCCAGGCTGGTCTCGACCTCCTGTGCTCAAGTGACCCTCCGCCTCAGCCTCCCAAAGCATGAGCCACTGACCTTATTTATTTATTTATTTATTCACTTATTTTGAGTTGGGGTCTCATTCTATTGCCCAGGCAGGGGTGCAGGGGGGCATACTCACCACTCACCACACACAGCCTCCAACTCCTGAACTCAAGCAATCCTCCCGCCTCAACCTCCCAAGTAGGTGGGACTACAGGCACGTGCCATCACGTCTGGCTAATTTTTTTTTTAATTTTTTGTAGAAATGAGGTCTCACTATGTTGCCCAGGCTGGTTGCGAATTCCTGTGCTCAAGTGATCCTCCTGCTTCAGCCTTCCAAAGTACTGGGATTACAGGCATGAGCCATTGTATGCGGCTTAAACATTTCAAATGTTTAAGAAATGCTCTGGGAATCAAAGAAAGATATGGATAATCCACAAACTAATTAATTCTCTGAATATTCTGAATTAATTAACTGCATAAACCATGACTTCTCTTTGGAGATTCACCTCAGGGTCATTCCTATAAACTTCAGAGATAAATTTTCAAACTGTTTATCTATTTCTGTTTTGCACTTGCCACCCAATTGATCAAACTGTGTTACTCTCTTTAGAGCAACTTAAAACTCATTTCTGAGTAATAACTCACATTATTGTATTTGTGACTGTCTCTCTTCCCCCCCCTTTTTTAAAGACTGACTTTTGAGCAGGACATAGAGCGCGGCAATACAGATGGTCTGGGGGACTGTCACAGTAAGTACAGCCTTTTATCCATTTTTATCTTTGAGCAAAGATGCTTTCATCGAATGGCCTAGAAACATCACCCCACATGTTGAACTGAGTGCAGCTGACACTAAAGCGTGCATGAATAACAGGAATCATCTTCAAAATCTCAAAGATAGCAGTGTGTTTTAAAGCCAGTGTGTTATCAAAGTTGTCACTATAAATGTTGGCACCAACTTCATTACTCTAATGCTGGGGGAACAAATATTCACTCTAGAGGATATTAATTACAGCAGAACAGTAAGTTATATCAGCATTTCCATTATAAAATGACAGTTTTGTTGCTTTGTAAGATATGCTATTACACTGTCATTTTTAGCCAAATAAAAAGATTGATCATTGTAGTCTAGCTTTTTAATTGAGTGGAACTGTGTTATTCTTCTTGAACGTATCAATTTATGATGAAAAAAATAGCCTTTTTGTAGGAAATGACCTACTATGCAGATCTTAGAGTTTGTTTCAAATGTTATTAAATAGTACCATTTTAGTTAGAATTTTATTATATAAAGGATCCTGTTCAAAATTTATTAATGCCAATTTAAAAAATAATACCATACTCTTGAAAAACATATATAGTTTGTGGTGTTTTAAATGTTATGTATGTTGAATTTAAAGAAGCTTACATTCAAAATGGCACCAAATAATAGCTTCTAAGGGAATGATATTACATCTATATTACATCTGATTTTTGATTCTGTAAGGAAAATCATGTATATAACTCTAAATCTTTCAGCTATAAGTACTGACATTTCAAATTCTAAGGTGTCATTCAACGATCCACCTTATCTATTTTAGAGATTAGGTATAATCAAATAAAGAGGGCTATAAGCAGTCTTATCTTCAGATTATTTGCCATATATATTTTTTCATTTACAAATATTATATTTTGGCAGAAAATCTTATTTTTTTTATGTCTTCACATGCAAAATTGACAAGTTCAGAAATAAGCATAGGAAGGAGAAAGTGTCATCACCAAAAGCTCTATGTTCCATGTGTGTGCGTTCATCTGTACCGGTGAAACTGTTTGACACTTCATTAGTGGGCCTTAATCATCTTGGTGCTTTATAACTTCATTTTTAGGGAAACAGGTTTTAGGATGTGCACGTGCACACATGTGTGCACATGCAATTAATTAGCTGACTTTAGTGAATCATTTTCATCAATATTATATAATCTGGTGATATGAGCATCTACAGAATACTAGTAGTGTAGATTTGGGTTGAATCAGAAAATACACTAAAAATGTAAAGATAGTTGTTATTGTCTCCATAAAATGTCCACTATATCAATAGGCTCACATTCATATCTTCTTTTCCTCTATCAAAAGAACCTAAGGAAGCTTCTGTGTCTAGCATAGGGGAGACCCGCAGGTCCCAAACCAGTGATTTACTCTTTATTTCCAGGGTAATCTCAGCAGTCAAGCCCTGGACCTGCATTCGTGTTTTGTAGTGTGCCCCCTAACCTTTAACCCCACTCCTGCCGAGGCTCTTAGGGTGCTCATTCAAGACAGGAAGTGAGGCTGCTGCCCTTCGCCGGCCTTTCCTTGTAGCTTCTGCTCTTCCCATGCTCATGCTGGAGCATGAACTGGGGCTTCTATTAGATGGACCTATTCACACTTAGGTATTCAGAGAGGATATCTATACTTGGTGCAGGATGACTCTTGAACAGGATTTTAAGGGGAAATGAGGAAATCACAAAGAGCGAGTGTTAGAGGCTGAGTGAACAGCGATCTGACCCAGACTCACAGCACACACCCTTAGATATGTTGCCTCATGTATGTGTGGGGTTTTTGTTTAATTTTCAAACAACAATCCCTGACTGTGATACTGGACAGTTCCTCACAGCATGGTGGTGAGGACGAATAAAGGGGAAAGTGTTTTCTTTGCAATTGTGGTCCTGATATCACATATTTTATCCACACGCATTTTCTTCTAAATAAAGTAGGGCTTAAACTCTTAAAATCACATATAATCACAGTTACCATTTCCTCTGCTAACTTCTCTTGCATTTTCTCTGCCTCTTAGCAAAAGCAGTGACTTGGAGGGGAAAAAATAGGGAGGTGTGAAATTGGACCAAGTATCTTACATTATAAGCAGGAATTAAAAAGCACTTACTTGGTATTGGGAATCATATGCTGACATAGTTCTACATTAGCTCATTCCCACGCATGTAAGTAGCACTAAACAAAGTGTAAAACATTAAGTAACTTCTCTTCCTTTTTGTCTTTCAGATTCCTTTGTGGCACTGAATGGTAAGGAAGACATTACTCTCATAATTTAATACTAGTGAAATCTATCTGAGAAATCTCACTAATCCTCCTGAGTATTTTCAAACTTTAAGTTTCTTTTTAATTAATTTTTTATCCTCATTATTTTTTTATAGACATTTCAACTCCTCTACCAGATCATGAAATGTCTTACAACACAGTGTATGGTCAGTTTATGGATTTTTAAAAAATTCTTTGTCACCCATCCTGTGGTAGTTTATAGTTTTCATTCCTAAACATCATGGATCAGATTCTTTGTGACTTTTGGGCTCCAATTCACTAAAATTATTTATAATTTCACCGTGCTTCAAAAATCACTCTGCCTATCTATGTGAGACAATTGATGTGGGAGACTGGGTCCTAAATTTTTAATCCATGTTGCATGAAATATGCCAACCTTAGGGAATTGGGTGAATACATTTAATGAGTTCTTGAGGGAGAAGAAATTGCTTTCAGACAAAAGTATATTCAAGATAAAGGACTAATGCTTATAACTAATAGATTCTAGTTCCAAAGCTGATACAGAGTACCATCCTCCAAAATGTTGGCTCTCAGGACAATACCCTCTGCAGGGGAAAATTTCTACAAGAGACAGACCAGGTTCTTACTATATAAAACCTTCCAATATAGTATGAAATTTGCCATTGAAATTTAAGCTCACAAAGAGTACCAATATTTAGACATATTCTTAGTGAGATTTCTTCAGAACATATACAAAGAAGAGTGACGCAGTGGAAATGATGTACAAACAGGATTTATCCCATTGTTCTTGGTCTGAAATACATAAGCACTATTTTAAACAAAGCTACTAAGTCCATAAACAGAATATTCTGAACTCCTTATATGAGAAGTTGAAATGTAGCTGTTCCATTTATATTTCTCAAAGTACCCCCAAATATTTATTAGGGTAAGCTTTGTGTTTTTTTAAAATATCATATGAAAAACTTCGGTGTGATGGCAAATTGAAACCTCTGCATTATAATGGAGACGAGTTTCATAGATACACCATCAATTTTTAGTTTAAGATAGATACATCACAAAGTAACAGTTCCAGGGCAGTCTTTAAGTTAATAGGTAATAAGAAGGAAAAAATAAAAATTAAAAAGAAAAGAAAAGAAATGAAGAGGAAGGAAAAGAAAGCAATGCAGATTTACAATCCAAAGAAATAGTTCAAGATGGCTACAAATGTGTTTAATAGCCCTGTGTAAACTCTTGCTCCCTGTGTCTTATTAGCATAAATAAAAAGCCTCTTTGAAAGTCTTAAAGACTGTTTTATAAACTGGAGCTGTGCAGATATGGAAACCAATGCCTGGTTTCTCCTGACTAGCCCCTCGTGAAGTGAGGCAGTGTCGGGTAGGCGGGCCCACAGAATTCATCTACCTTTAATGTTCTCTCATCTATGATTCAAGCCAGAATATTGAACACCAAAGATGAGAAGAAAAATGGCTCAGGAGAAAAATGTCATCTGGCTTATCCTGCCTTCAAAAGAAAACCCACTTAGCATCTGCTCTTTTCCAATATCATACTTTGCGATCATTTCCTATAATTGAATAATCTTTATTAGATATTGAGAAATTTAGATCTTGAAGCTAATTGAACCAGCAACCTCCCCAGCAGTCATCAATCATACTAAGACTAATTTTCACTCCCAGGTAATTTCTTAAATAGATAGAATAATTAAACCATGGGATGCTTTTATGAACAAAAATCACCTTCCAAGCTATAGATCTCTCTTATTTTCTTTACAAAAGAAAAGGTACTTATGAATTCTTCCATATTAACACTTTAAAGGATGATGCCCATTTATTCTCTGCTCTTGATCAGTGGTTTCTGTGATGAAACTAAGGAAGAGTGGGAATTTTCCTTTCAGCTAATGATCTTGTCCACTTCAAGCTAAATCTACTCAATGTGATGTGGTTAGATGATTAATTGACCATCAGAGTGAGGGCTGGTCCAGACAAAAATATAGGAGAACTTTTGTCATAAATGATTGCAAAGCATACTTATTTTGGAGTTAATAAACCCAGAATCGATTTAATTAATTCATTCAGCAAATACTTGTTGAGTGCCACTATGTCCCAGGCACTGGATTGGGCACTGAATTTATAGCTTCAGAAGAAGGACCAAATTTCTATTTTTATGCGAATAGATATAGATGAGGGAACCAACCTCAAGTCCAAAGTGCACCCATGCTGTTTCTTGCTGTGTCCTTTGTATGTCCTGTCCTGCACTCTGTGGCTGAGTGCAGGCCTGTAGAGCAAACCACAAAACCAGAACTGCCCAACTCAGGAAAAGGGATCATTTCAATAAACCATCAAACTTTCTGCTTGGCAGAAGAAGCAACACCAGTTACATATGCAAGAACCCCTTTTAGTGAATTGGGCCCTGATTATTTTCCTTCTCTCTTCCTCTCTCATATTGATTTAGTGTCTCTGTTTTGTGTCTAATTGGCCACAATCATTGTTAATAGGTTAGAGTAGTGTGAAAGATCTCTAACCTCTGGAATCACAACGACTTGTAGATATAGAGAAACAGTCTGATGCATTAAAGTTAACTTTTAAAACATATCTTTTTTTGACATTTTACAATAATAATATGATGTAGGCTTCATTGATTAAAATGTGATCTTTATTATTGAACTGACAAAACAAAATTATAGGTTCCAAATCTATTTACATGTAATAATACCATATCCACAAATGATTGCCTATTTTTGTAGCATTATTTTGGTTGCAAAATCTTTTAGGGAATGCATAAATATAATACAGCCTCTAAAATCAGATTATAAGGAGGAATATAAGTGGTTTCCTTGTAACTTTTTTTTAAGTTTGGAGAGGTAATAATAACACATCTTTGATTTCAAATTGAGGACTGCTGTTTAATGGTACTTTTACATGGTGGTTCTAAAATTTTTGAGCATCAGGTATTGCTTTCTCTGACTGTTTAATTCACCACTAGCATGTTTCCCTATCCTCAAGCATAAGTTTAAAGGATTACAAACCTTGTGCTGCTCAATTTTTTTCCCTTTGGAGTAAATTAGATGCATGGTTTCTCTAGATTTACATATAGAAAATCAAGATGTGGTAGGTATTAGACTAACACTACAGCGATAGGAAGAAGAGGCTGTTTTCTCACATTTGTGTAAAACATTTTCCTACCTAACTACCATCTGGTCCACATTAATTCCCTCTCATAGCCATAGCTTTCCATTACCAATGAGTTTTCCATGTATTCACAGCATATGGGCCAGGAAATCTTTCTACAGAGAATGTGTCCCTTAGGCATATATTTCCCCTAGATTACCGTATTAAGAAATGTTCTCCCTAAACCATACTTATGGCATTACCATAAAATTGCCCCTTGAACATAGTAAAATTGAAAATGCTCAAAATGCATATCAATTCAGGTAAAAGAAATCTTGCTACTTGGAGGGAGGTATTTTTTATTCTTCTCCCCTTTCTCCTTCTATCTCCCTACAAAGCTATTTCTAATTGTTTGCTGATGCTGTGCACTGAATTTTCTCTTAGACTGACCATGTATTTTATTAGGGCAGTCATGAATTCAGGAGTGGAAAATAGAGGTTTTAGACCTCAGTGTAAGCAAAACGGAAATAAAGGAAATTCTGTATTTTCATTTCTCAGGCTGATTTTCCTGCCCCTGGTCTCTTATCTGTATTATGAGATGAAACGTGAAACCCAGAAATGTAAAAACAGAAAGTCTAGAATCAAGTTTTCCTTGAATTTTAGATGAACATGCTTTTAGCAGTTGGATATGACGCAGACTATTTTCAATAAAGTGAATGTTTGAGGCTGTGTGGGAGCGAAACAAGTTCCACACAAAAAGGGACCTCTTAAATCAGCAGTCCCCAACCCTTTTGACATCAGGGACCGGTTTCATGGAAGACAATTTTTCCTTGGACTGGTAGGGGTTGGGGAAACTATCAAGCATTAGAGTCTCATAAAGAATGTACAACTTAGATTCCTCATGTGTGCAGTTCATAATAGGATCTTATGAGAATCTAATGCCAAGGCTCATCTGACAGGAGGTGGACCTCTGCTCACCCACCGCTCACTTCCTACTGTGCAACCTGTTTTCAGCAGGCTACAGATTGAGGGTTGGGACCTCTGTCTTAAA
The DNA here is from genome assembly GCA_963574415.1 of Tarsius wallacei. Taxonomy (NCBI): domain Eukaryota; kingdom Metazoa; phylum Chordata; class Mammalia; order Primates; family Tarsiidae; genus Tarsius; species Tarsius wallacei. The sequence goes on from CAUYQG010218018.1 coordinate 39,318, forward strand.
TATTACCAAAGCTTTGTGGTAGCATTTAAGTGTTGTGGTTCCACAGAAGTCATTATAGCTTGGATGAATCTCTTGGCTTGCTTTTTCCTGTTAAGCAAAATTTTAAGAAGATTAAAAGCTATCTTTTTAAAAAAAAATGTATCCATAATCTGCAATATTAGAGTCTCCAGGGGGGATATCCAACTTCCAATAATAATTGTAAAAAAAAAAAAAAAAGGAGTATACAGTGTATTTAGCATTATAAGCTATTCTTCTGGCTGCCAAAATTTTATTTATCATGTGCATGATGATCACACCCAGAGGCTGGAGCCTTTGGAGTTATTGTGAGTCTGCCCTACTTTCCACCAAAGGCACCGATTACACATGCACAGTAGTTGCCGTGTCTTTTAAAAAACTGTTCAAGAGGTTTCTATAGGTAAGATGGTTTAATAAGCCAAAGATGCCACTTGAAAATCACAGAGAGGTTATATTTTATTTCTGCCAGGGAGAACAGGTAGTAGGGCTTCTTTAAATCATTGTGACAGTTTAGATCAAAGTACCTGATACAATCTGTGCTTAACCTTGTGGAATGATGGGGGGAGAGCTTACAAATGAATTCACAGGAAATGCTAGAGTTTCTGCCATAATTCTCAACCTAGCGATTCTGGCATTATCCTATGGTAGCTATTCTGGATCTCAAAAATCCATCCTTTCCAATTTAAATCATTTCAGTCAGTTAAGCCTCAAAAACTGAAACTGGTTTTATTGGCATAAGACACAAAAGGCACAGCCATAATGACATGGAGTGGTTGAGGCCTCTCTTGCAATGAAAAGACAGTGGGAGTAGATCCCTTTGGAAACCTATGACTGCTCTCAGAAAGAGGAAGGCCTGTGAAATTGAGTTGAACCTGAAGACTGGACACACCATGGAGCCTCCATGGGGGCTCAGGGCAACTAAGTCATTTGTGACAGGGGCAAGACTCGTCCACTTCTGTAAACCTGCTCCATCAGTGACAAATGGGATCACCAGAGGGGACACTTTCTGTTTTCAGTGCTGCCACAGGAATATCGAAGAAGTACTCTAGCATTCCCTGAGCACCTCTATGTGTCAGACACTGTGCTAGATGCTTTCACCATTATGTCACTTTGTCCTCCCAACACAGGGAGATGCGTGTCATTTTCCCCATTGTATGCACAGGGAGAGGTTAAGTGATTCCTCAAAGCCCACTCAGTACGTGGCAGAGATAGAATCTGGCCCTTCATCTTCTAACTATAAGTTCAAGGGGGTCTTCCGCTAAACACACCCACCGCACCTTTACCACCACAAAGCCTTATCATTTCTAGGGCAATCTCTTCTCAGTCAGCTTGGGTGTCCCACCTTCTGACCTCGGAGCAAAGGGAATGTGGGTCTCTCCGGTGACGTTTTCCCTAACTGTATTTGTGATGAAAACAGGGCACTCCAGTTCCCTCTTGCCCAGCACCACCACGTCAGATTCGGCGGCGCAAGAGGGGTTTGAGTCTAGGGGAGGAATGCTGGACTGGAAGCATCTGCTCGATTCACCTGACAGCACAGACCCTTTGGGGGCAGTGTCTTCCCATAATCACCAAGACAAGAAGGGTAAGGCCTTGGAGATGCCTCTTCCTCTGGGGGGAAAGGGAGGGAAAAGTGGGGAGGACTGTGTAACTGCTTCCAGCTGAATCCTAGCAGCATTTGAAGGAACTTCCAAAGCACTGTGATTGAAAGCTTCTCAAAAAAGACTGCAACCCAGTCCTCTGTGCGGGGCTTGATCCTAAATTATTCCCTGACCAAGGAGAAACCACGCAAAACAAATGACACATCCTCTGAGTTTCCTTGACCCAAAAGAGGTGTGACTTGGCCCAAAGCACATGCTGGCTCCCAAGATCCCTTTCCACTCCTCTTAGTCTCATTCTGTGATTTTGGGACCCTCTTTTCCCACCGTAATTTGATGAAATGCCGTTCACACTTTGGCAAGTGAATACGATCAAAGTAAAGGCCCCGTTAATCAGTGAATTGAGAAGTAGCAGGACAAAATCTTTTCTGGCTGGTGGTAACTCTCACTCTTGCATGTTGCTGAATTTGAATAGAGCCATGGTCCTCAGACATACTGTAATTGCCCTTAGAGGACAGCAGCTAAAACAAAAATATGTTATTTAATCAAGCAGAATTGCTATGCATTTAAAACGGAAAGGAAGCCACACTAAATGAAAGGGACTCTACTGTGAACTGTCCTAAATTCTTTGCTTTCTTTGCTTAACTACAGACAGGAAATGTCATCTCTTTTCTCGCCATTTGCTGCTTCTGGTAACACATCCTACATTAGTTGCAGCTGCAACCAAAGAGGCCTTTACTTGTCCAAAAAACAGTCTTGTAAATCAGAGGCTGAAAAGCCCAGTTATGTTGCTGAGCTGTTTCCCCCCATTCAGAATTGTTTACTTCTATATGTTTTCAAGAGTTTCATCCAAGCTGGGGTTTGAGTTTCAAGGACAGAGCAGCCCCCGTGACCCCTGGAAGACGGTCTCTGTGGTGCCCTCCCCCAGAGTGTTCTGCATATATAGTTCCATCTTTTATGGAATGTTTTCTGGCCAGGCTCTCATGCTAAATTTTCATCCTCTTTTTTGCCTCTCAACTCCTGAGAGTACACTCTGATTCTCTACTTTGCCAAGCCAAAATGTAAAGATGTAGTCCCTTTTATCTTGTTCTTGAATATGTCTCCTTAACTGGCTTTATTATTCCTCTATAGATTTTCTCTTATTAATATTCCCTGCCAAATCATTTTTTAAGCAGGTTTTGTCTCATCGGCCTCTTTTAGTTTGAGAGATCCCTGCTCTTACCATCTTGAGAAAGCACCAGATAGAGGAGAAACTATTTTGACAGGTTTCAAACCCTTGCATGTGCCATTATTTGTTATGTGTGGCTCCTGACCCGCTAGTCTTGGCTGTATTCTCCAGAAGACACAGCTTAGTACAAATCACTTTGGTTTTGCCCACCGCGATTTTCTAAAAAAAAAAAAAAATCAAGCAGCCTTTCCAGTAAAGCATTAAATATGCCAACCAAATATCTAGCTGTTGGTTGCAGTAATTTTCTTTTCACTTCGCTGAGGGGTTAGCGTGAATTTTCTCCAGTCGTTAACTCCCCCAAGGAATGGAAGTTCTCAAAGAGTCCAATTAACACTTTGACAGATCATTTTAAAATTCGGCATTGTTCATTCTCTTGGGTCTTATTATGAATATTGACAAAGCTGGAAGCAGTCTACGTATTGTCAAACAATGGTGGCAGAGGTGATTGCATGGGTGTTTAACATGATCACTGTTCTTGTGCTGTTAACTCCTTGCCTTGCCCTGTCAAATTGATTTTGAGTTTTGACAACTGGTTGTGCATTTGATGGGGCAATGCCAATGAGTTCTTGTGCAGAAGTTAATAAAAATAAAGATGTAGCTTAATGTTCCTTTTATCATAGTTTTTATGATTTTAATTTCCATTTTGCTCCAAATTATTTTTGTTTAATGTTCATGATTTATTTTAAGTTTTTGTTTCGTTTTGCCAAGCACTGTATGGTATGACTTGGTGGTGGCGTTATTCCGTTGGAAAAGTCTTGTTTCTTTTCTGACTCATTATGACGTCCCTTGACTTAAACCAATCTGTGACGCCCTCGCTTCTTTCCATTCCCTGATGTCAGTGCTGTAATGATGTCACATCCGTGTGCAGCATCTCCTGGGATGCGAGTTTCACGGGTTTTCTGAGGGCCTCTGACGGGTGCTCTTTTTACTGGGTCGATTGTCTCATGAGAATGTGACATTTGTGTGCCCCAGCTTTAGGAGCTAAATATACTCTGGAATTGTTCCTAAAATACCTCACATTTCCCTGCTAAGCAGAAAATGTGTGCGCTGACCAGCTCACTGAGGAGTCAAGTGTCCAGTGCCCTTTTTATTTTGGCCACTGAAAAAAGACCAGTGAGCAAAACAAGCCCATGGCTCTCCTCTGCAGACACGCTGACTGCCAGTGAACTGGTCCCATCCTCTGACCACGTCATCCTGCATTTCCAGAGTATGTTTGCTACCTTTTTCTTTATTTTCCTTGCTATGTCTTTCGTCTTGATTTAATCCTGTGCGTCCCTCACATTCTGTCAAAACACCGTTCTTCACCTTGCAGTCTAACTCCCTTCTGCTACCATTGTTATTAGCCTCCCCCTTTCAAAATAACAGTCCCAAGCCCTCTGCCCCTCTGTGGAATGTTCCAAGGCTCTTTCCTTCTACACTGTGAGTAGAGTTCCGATGCCATACGTGTATATATAGCTGCACTAACAAAGCGTGAGAAGAGACCTGCACAGCATGCAGAAGCATTATCATAGAAAATGAAGTAATTTTCTCTCTCAGTAACTGACCTTGCCCTTCATTACCCTGCTAGCCTTGTCTAATGTCTCTTGTCCTTGCTGCTTTTCTTTAAAATTGCCTGATATCTTTCAAGCCCTGGATTCATTAGTAAAAACACAGCCAACCACTCTGTTTTATCTCTGGGTCCCTAGATGTCTGGAGCCTCTAGAGCTAGCCCTTTAATCACCAACTTGATAAATGAGCTGCAGCCCTGACTACTTCTTTCTTGGTTTCGCCACATTAAAATATATATATTATTTATTCATCCTATAACTATTGAGGTGGTAATGACTAGTTACAAAGGGGCTCTAATTACATATAAATAAGAAAGAAAATCCAGCGTATTTTTAGACCTGGCTTATTCCGTACCACCCTCCCCTTCTTCCCACAGCAAAAGAAATAAGAGTTTCCTTTTTTAGTTAAACAATACTCAGAACAAATAGCCACTCTTGTACCTCTTGTTTCTGACCAAAAGTGACAATACTTCAAAGCCCGATTTCTGAGAAGACTAAGATATGTTAGGAAATTAGCCATGGACAGAGCTGCCGAGAGGACTGTGTAGCATGCATGTAAAATGTAGATGCCAATCACTGCATCTACACAAGGACACAAGAATAAATCCTGAACAGAAGAAAAATTTCAACTTCAGACTTTATAGAGTTTTTGTAAGCTCTCAGAAAAGGGGTGAAATAGTAAATATAGAAAAAGATGCTCCCATTTAATTGGAAATGCCAGAACTATAGTATGATATCTTGGGAAATCTTTAAAGTGAAATATTATAAGCTTATTACATTTAATCAAGAGAGTATGCTCATTACAGAAAAAGATGTAGAAATAGAATTTGAATTAGAGATTAAATGAATAATTTAAACTAAAATGTATAGTAAGTGTTGAAGATATTTTAATCAATGTACAAGCTATTTGTGTAAGCAACTTTTAGTTTGGGAAATAATATTCCAGTAAGATTTGTAAGGCCTATAAAGTATGATGAGTATTGCCCATACTTCATAACAATCCTGAATGAAATTTTATAAATCACAGTTTATCAATAATCCTCTTTATAGTCAATTATTTATTCCTTAAATGCACTGTAGCCTATGGCAGTATTGCCTCCAAGTCAGACAAGTAGCAACTCACACAGGGCGATTTAAGTGGTCTGGAATGTTATGGTCTTCAAGATTATTGTGTCATGTGGTGGAAATTTACTACCCTTTTTTGTTGCTTTTTCAGTCTTCTTGATTATGTCAAGGAAAAGTCTCAGTTTGGTGCCTTCTCTTTAAAACTTTCTAAACTTACTACAATCCCTTTTTAGCCAAAAAAAGGAACAATCTTTAGACTGGGGCTTGGTCCGGCAGCTGGATCTAGCTGGAATCAACATTGCTTTGCTTTCAGTTAATTTTATTTTTATAGTTACCTTCTATCTTTGAAAAGTGACACTTTTTTCCATTTATAATAATGATATAAAGTTTCCATTTAAAATACATTTTAAAGGTAATTTAAATAAAATATTAAGAAAATAATTATGCAGGAGGTATGAGGGATCTAAAGATACTAAAGATACTAAAATATGGTAGGGGAGACTCCTTGATATGACTAAACTTGTAGTATTGGTAGTTGAATGACTAAAGTTTAGGTAACTCCAAACTAGAGCAATTGAAGAAATCTAGTGAGGATTCAACTCTTACCAAGACCTTTGCTTCTGACAATTGGAAGAATGAGATTTGATAACCACTGTACTCTCTGTTGGCTGGGCACTGCAAAACCAACCGAATTCATGCACCACTCTGAGTGCCATAATTATACAATCTGGTGCTCTTCTGGTTTCTTTTTCAACTACTGAGCTTTGTGATTCGGGATGGGAAGTTTGGCGAAGTAGGAATTTAAAGTAAAATAGATTTAGACTAAAAAGAAATTAGCCACTCTGGGCCTGTTAAACATCTGGCAAGTTTTTTCTCCACACCAGCAGCGAGCTCCCTAGCGTGGATTGTGACTAGTTATCATCCACATTGTGGCCCAGAGAGAGTTGGCCTTCAGCACTTCTGCTTTCCATCTACTTTTCTGATGTCCATAAGGACTCTCGTGTTCCCCTAGCCTGGCAGTACCCTACACTTGACCCTTCTTCCCCATTTCTCCCATTTAAAATTTACCTATTCTGAGTCCCAAACCCTCAAGAACCAGGCTTTCTTTATTAACAGACTGGGAAATCTCATTTTAGGTGAGTGTAGTTAATAATAGATCCTACCCCTGATTATCCTTTTATTTTAATGTTCTCCAGTGCTCAAAATCTAATGGATTGGGGATTTTAAAGCTTCCCAGTTCTCCCAATGCGGAAGGTAATGTTGTGGCTCCTATCAAGTCATATGTAAGTGATTTTATGGACAGAAAAAAATTATTCTTGATGACAGTAATAAAGGAAGAAAAATAGGCCTCTCCTCTATTCCTGACTTCTAAACTTGGGCTAAATTTTCTCTGCCCTGTCTTCGGTAACAGTACCGTAACAAAAACATTTTCTGAGGTGTCTCAAGCAGAATTTATCACTGGCTCTGTAGTGCCATTTGGATGCCAATAAAGAGTTAGAGGCATTAGAGATAGACACAGTTTCTGTCCAAGGAACATCAAACCACCAGACAGATGGAGTGCATGTAGACATGAAAACACACCAAAAAGCCTTTATGACCACCTCTGTCTGTGTATAGGCGAAACCATGCACAGCAGACTTTAGAAAAAGACACTAGACAACTGAAGACAACTTAGCTGAACACGTCAAGGACCTAGTGCTCTGAAACCGTTTCTGGTCCCTTTTCTGTAGTCCTTTCCTTTAATACCAATATGGTAGCGGTAATATATCACTTGACTGGGAAAGTGAGGGGTATTTGGTACAGGATTCTTAGTTAAAATTTTTGTGGGAATGCTAACAAAATCAGGCTTATTTTTGAGTACATTGAGTTTTGTTTTGTTTTTTTTAAAAAGCTCATTAATTTGCATTGCTTTTATTAGTAAAACCTGTAGTCACAAAGTTATTTTTTTAAGTGTGATAGTAGGTAGAGAAAGACAATTTTCAAAGAGACTTCAGAGCAAGAGGTTCTGTCTTATGGGGAGTCCTACTGGTGGGAGGGGCAAGGAGATCTCACTTCTAATTCACAAGCAAAAATCAACTGAATCAGGTAGAAGCATGCATGGTCGGAGACAGTGAACACTGAGAGCTGGGGACCTGACTGTGAAGGTTCCAAGCATCCTTTTGAATTTGAGGTCATTTATTTCTGATAAATAAATCTCAAAGAGGGTTAGAGGAAAGGTATCCTTCAAAGTTCAAAAGAAATTTGCTATAGAAGCTGCTGTTGCTGCTAATTATTAAAAAATAAAATTCTTGAAATTGAGTCTATTATTTCTTTATTTGTAAATTGTGTTATACCTGCCCCATAAAGATTTTGTATCATTTTTATTACTATCTGTTAAACTAGTTTTGTCTCCAAAGTTTCAAGTGGGTTTAATGAATGTTTGTGGAGTCATTAGAAGCACATTGGAAGACGAAGAGTAGCATTACTAGGCAAAATACAGGATGCTGGTTAAATTTGAATTGCAGATAAGCCTAACTAATATTTTAAATATTGAGATAAAACAGAATAATTTTTAGTGTAACTATAGCCCAAATATTGCATCGGGCACATTTTCAACTAAGACATTGTTTACCTGAAGTTCGAATTTAACTGGGGGTCCTGTATATTTTTTGCTTCCTGGCAGTCCTATTGAAGAAGTTACTGATAACTTTATTTAGTAAGTATATACAATCTAGTCTCTAGATTACATCGCCCTTTAACTCTTAGAAATCTAAAATAGCCCGTAGCAGAAGAGTTGTAAGTAAAAATCTTATCCTGTGAAAAATATTCTTATCATACTTAATTTCAGAGAATGTTAACTAAAAGTTATAAATGTGGTAAGGGTAATTTAAAAGCTTATCACTAAAAGCTTTTAAATGTCATTTTCAAGCGAGGAAGGCCCAGAAATCAAATTGTTCCTAAACAATAGTATGGTTAAAACTATAAGCTATTTTGTTATTTTATTTAAGTTCAAGTTTTTGTCAACTACCATGTTAACCATATTTTTTCCTTCTCAAATTATAGTCTGCCTTTTATTTTCATTTATCATTTTCACGGCTTTAAAGGGGAATAGCTGAAATCCCAAAGGCACTAGAAAATAATAATTTATTATTCTGAGACCCTAAATCTCAAAAAAAGGTAAAACAGCAGTCTTTCCTTTGTTTCTTTCTTCATACATCCAACAGACATTGAGCATGCATATGCTATATGTAAACCTTATGCTGAGTGTTGCAGAAGATACTGATTTGAACTCAATATAAGCCCCTCACTCAAGTAGCTTACGGCTTACTGAGGGGTACACACTGGTGATCTAACTACTAGGACAGTGTGAAATCTGCAAGTAAGAGAAGTCAAGGAAAGAGGGGCAGGCAGAGCACTGAAGGAGTCTACAGGGAAGTACAACTGACTCTAAGTGGAAGCTAGCGAGGGCTTTGCAAAATCTTGAAGGAAAGGTTGGATTTCAGGGGCTGAAGAAGGAAGATGTCAAGCTGAATAAATTGCATGACCAAGACTCCATTGTGTGACAGTACAGAGTGTGAATAATAAAGAAGCAAGAAGTATGCAGAGGGCCAGAATGGGAATTGATATTGCAGTGGTAGTCTGGAACCTTAAAAGTCATGCTAAGGAGTTGTGGCTTTAGCTGTAGGCAGTAGAGGATAGGAACGCAGATGGTGGGAAGAAAAGAACCAAACAAAGGAGGGTGGAGGGGGGGAAAGACGAAGATAGAGAGGTCGATTGATGGTAGACAAATAATAAATCGATAATTAATCACATTAGGTTATTAATTACATACACACAGGAAACTTAGGAAATGAAATTTTGCATCAGTTTTGGATCTAAAGTGTCAGACACCTAAAGTGTCAGTTACTGCACATCGCTGGTAGAAGCTCCTTCCCAAACTAAGAACTCTATCCTAGGTATAGCCCCGGGCAAGCTGTTCTCCAGACTTGGGCTTCTCTGTCACCCTAGTTAAAACAATGGAGTGCATGACATATAACAAACTCTCGAGGACAGATTTCAAAATCAAGAGAGATCGAGAAAGAAATTATAATAAAAACCAGGGTGCCAGTATTTATTTTGACTGTATTCATGTATCTTTGTCACCTCTCAGGAAAAGAATTCCGTTGTAGTCTCTGTCTTTCTTCTGGGGACCGTCAGACTCTGGGCTCTCACATAGGTGACGTGGAAGTTTCCACATGTGAATGCGGGTGGGAGGAGGGGCGAGGACTGAGAAGCCTATGTGGAAGACTGTAATTGTTCTTTCAGTAGTGCAGGCAGAGATGTAGATTTGATCTAATTAATTTTGTATCCTCTTGACAACTTGCTGAATTTATCTAAAGTCTTGATGAGATTATTGTGGAAAGGGTAGCAGGAAAGAAAAAAGTTAAATGTCAGCCACGTAGAAAGCTGTTTCATCTCGCTGCCTGCCTGAATTTACACACCAATATTTGAATTTTCTTTTCTAGAGATACCCACTAAACCTTTTCTTCCCCACCTAACATCCATTTCCTCAAAAAAATAAAGAACTTAAATTATGCTTATGGAGACTTGAACTTTTGCTTTTAAAACAGGAACTTCAACCTCAGGGCATTAAAAAAAATCAATTCACCTTCTAGAGGTGCTCCTTACCTTTAATCTGTAGCCGCTTTTTCAAGCCACAGCATCTTTGACATGACACTTCACCCCCGCCCTTTTCCCTCGGTCTCTTTTTTTCCATTCTCTCCCATCTTTTGTACAAAAACACACAGAATGACAAAGTTTCCTGACAGCTTAATGGAACTTTCAAGGACTACAGGGACTAGGTTAGGCGTGATCTTATTAACGGAACATCTGGAAGAGTTAAAAATTTGCTCTTTAATTGGTTCAGCGGCACTGTGTTCATCTCGATTTTGTTTTGTCCTAGCAATAAAATTGTGAAGAGTCAATTTGTAGTTTGAGTCATATGCAATAATGGGGAAGTAATATTAGTTTTGTCTCTTTTTTTCTTTCTTTCTGATAGTGTCAAGAAAATTTTTTTGTTTTGTTTTTTAAAAAGACTTGTTAGAAGTTTTACTTTGCAAACCTTACTGCTACTTAGACAAACTAGTCTATAGAAGGCAAAAGGTGGAAACCAGGTAATTTGCTCTTCTCTCGATATTACAACATGAGAATGGCCTCAAACTATATAGGGCTTGCGTAGGCTACATAATGCATGTCATTGCCCTGGAGAGAGGAAGGGTACTGAAAAGCTGCCTTCACTTGCTGGTCCCAGGTGATACAGGCTGTACAAGTAAAGTGTATGGGCTACTCTGAGGGACTAAAAAGAGCTATGAGAACCTCAGCCCATGCAAATCTCTTAGCACCTTAAATTGTGGAAAGGCTGTGAAGTTGACTAGTGAAATGCAGTTAGATATATTCAAATATACTGGGTGCACAGTAGATGGGATCTTAATCGGTGTCAGAAAGCCAATTACAGGCAATGTGAAGGTTTGTCATCCTTAATTAATATTTCTTAAGCTCTTGTAAGTCTGCAGGCTGGGAACTATCTTTGTAAAGAGATTCATTTTTAATGGGGTAATAAAAATTTTTCCACTCCAATTATTTTTAAATTTCATATTTTTTAAAGGGATGCATTCCTTTTCAAACATATATCTGCAATTACATTCTTTCATTGAAGTCAGAGGCAGTCATTATTAACTGTATAGAAATAATGGAAGTTCAGTATAGTCAACCACTGACAATGCTTTATTAGGAGGGAAAATGGTGTCAAAAAATTTATAGGGCAGCAAACTACATTATGCCTAACCTTTTGGACATATTAAAGCATGTCATTTCCAGTCTTATAGCCTCTTGTTATTCATAAATAATAGATAACACTGGACACAATCATCTGACATTTGTTAAGGTAATAAATATACCCTAAGTGCTGATGGGTCTTGCACTCTGTGATTTAAAAGCACACAGCAGAAATTTAACGTAACTTAAAATGTCTTATGTAATTCTATGGATTTGCAGATTCAGTTCAACTCAGCAGATCTGAGTTCTGTTGAGTGCACTGTTGTGATAGACATTTTAAAATTATTATTATAAAGCAGGACCTTAATTTGGGGAAGGAAACATGAGCTCAAGTGCCACCTTTGAATCCAGGAATATAAAGGAAAAGAACCTTCCTGAGTTTCTTTTCTCTTGTCTAGTCATGCAGGAGTAAGGGGTAAAGATTTTGGCAACCTTGAACCATTCCCAAATGTTACTTGATGGCTGTGAGTAGAGTTTGAGGTGTCATTGGACACAGGCCTTCAAAGGAGGCTACTCTAGCCAATGGTGGGTTACCTTGAGCAATCTGCTTCTCCTGCCCTTGGGATTTAGTCATGCCTGGGTTGACCCAACCTAGGACATATCTGGGCTCTGTCATACCTGATGGCCACTGTTACAGAAATGGAGGATACCATATCCTCATGCTACAGCAAATAAAGAAACGGGAAGCATTTTTCCAACAGCCCTGGGTGCTAGCAAATTGGGATGGTTCTGTTACAGGAGGACTAGCACAATATTTTAGGCCATATGTCATGTTTTTATCAGGTACGAAGGGAAAGTGTTAGGAATTTGATTGTCTTTTCAATAGAATAAGCTTAATGTTGTATTATTTATCAGAATATGATAACCACAGTAAAGAAATTATACAATAAGACCCACTGAAGACTTTGAACACCAAGGAAGTCTTGGTGCATTTATTTATTATTCATTTTACAAATCATTTTGAAAATCTGTTTATACACTTCCTTAGTGGTGTTTGAGGTTAGGCTTTAAAACTAAACACCTAGAGTGTTTTCTGGAATACTATTTATGTCATTTAGGACAGTGCTTCTCAAGCTTTAGTGAGCATAAGAATCATGTGGAGGCCTTGTTAAAACTCAAGTGTCTGGGCCCAACCCAGAGATTCTCTTTTTTTGAGTTGGAGTCTCATTCTTGCCCAGACTGGAGTGCAGTGGCCGCTCCCGGCCACTGCAGCCTCGACTTGCTGGGCTCAGGTGATCCTTCTGCCTCAGCCTTCCAAGTAGCTGGAACTACAGGCACGCGCTACCACGCCCAGCTAATTTTTGATTTATTGTAGAGATGAGGTCTCGCCAAGTTGTGCAGGTAGGTCTTGAACCTACGGGGTCGGGCAATCCACT
>CAUYQG010218019.1:0-17459 GCA_963574415.1 Tarsius wallacei
GACCAATGGAATAGAATTGAGATTCCAGAAGCAAAACCTCAATTTCTCAACCAACTCATCTTTGACAAAGCCTCCACCACCAACCACTGGGGAGAGGAGAACCTATTCAGTAAATGGTGCTGGGAAAACTGGCTGACCACATGCACATGATGGAAACAGGATCCCTACCTATCCCTATACACAAAAAACAACTTTTATGGATCAGGCATGTAAACATAAAACTTCAGACTATAAGAACCTTAGAAAATGCAGGAGAAACTCTTATGGTAATTGGAACTGGAAACCAATTCCTGATAAGAACCCCAAGTGCCCATGCCATAAGAGATAAGAGGGACAAGTGGGATCTCATCAAACTTACAAGCTTCTGCAAAGTCAAAGAAACCATCAAGAGTATTGGGAGACAGCCCATAGACTGGGAAAAAAAAATATTTGCCAACTGTTTGTCTGACAAAGGCCCAACATCTAGGATCTACAAGGAGCTCAAACATGCTGAAAAGAAAAAAACAAACAGCCCCATTACAAAGTGGGCAAAAGATATGAATAGACAGTTCTCAAAAGAAGACATACGAGCAGTGAACAGATACATGATAAAATGTTCAGCTTCAGCCGGGCTCGGTGCCTCAGCCTGTAATCCCGTGCCTTGGGAGGCTGAAGTGAGTGGATTACCTGAGCCCGCGGGTTCGAGACCCACCTGGGCAACTTGGTGAGACCTCATCTCTACAATAAATCAAAAAATTAGCTGGGCGTGGTAGCGCACACCTGTAGTTCTAGCTACTTGGAAGGCTGAGGTGGAAGGATTGCCGGAGCCCAGCAGATCGAGGCTGCGGTGGCCGGGAGCAGCCACTGCACTCCAGTGTGGGTGACAGAGTGAGACTTCAACTCAAAAAAAAAAAAAACCAAAAAAACCAAAAAACAAAAAAAGTTCAGCCTCACTAGTCATCAAATAAATGCAAATTAAAACTACGCAATCTAACTCCAGTCAGAATGGTCATATCAATAACTCAAAAAATAACAGATGCTGGTGAGGATGCAAAGAAAAGGGAACGTTTCTACACTTCTGCTGGGCATGCAAGCTAGTTCAACCTCTATGGAAAACAGTATGGCGGTTGCTAAAAGAACTAGAAATTGATCTTCCATATGACCCAGCAATCCCTCTTCTGGAAATATGCATGGAAGAACTTAAATAATTATATGATAAATTATATGATATGCATACTTATTGCAGCACTATTTACAATCACAAAAACATGCAACTAACTGTCCTGCCATTGAAACTGGTCTGAATTTTATGGACTTCATAGAAAATTGGATGGATTTAGAGTCTATAATACTCACTGATTTGTCACAGAAACAAAGAACTGAGTACCACAAGTTCTCATTCGTAAGCGCCTCCTGAACATTTACCATAATACTATAGGAAAGGGGTTGGCAGTAGCCAGAAACTGCTGGGAGAGGGAGGGGCACATAATGTCATTAAGGTACCTGATCTCAAACAAAGTGAAGTGGGGACCAAATGGAGGCCCAAACTTTACCTGTACAATAACCACTTGTATGACTCATCCTGAATTGTATCCCAAATCTTTAAAATAAAAAATTAAAACAAACAAAAAAGGAAAAAAATGCAAGATTTTGTGAATTGGCTCTGACAGGCTTATTGTGATAAAAACCCTCAAAGTTCTAGGCATAGATGGAACATACCTCAAAATAGTAAGAGCCATCTATGAGAAACCCGCAGCCAGCATATTGCTAAATGGACAGAAATTGAAAGTATTTCTCATGAAAACCGGAACAAGTCAAGAATGCCCACACTCACCCCTTGTTTTCAACATACTTTTGGAAGTCCGAGCTAGAGCAATCAGACAAGAGAAGGAGATCAGCAGTCTCCCAATAGGAAAAGAGGAAGTCAACTTATCCCTTTTTCCAGATGACATGACTCTATACCTCGAAAACCCAAGATAATCTGTCACAAACCTCCTTGCACTGATAAAAGACTTTGGGAAACTCTCAGGGTATAAAATAAATGTGCAGAAGACAGTTGCATTTTTATACACCAACAATAAACAAACAGAAATTCAAATAAAAAGCACTATCCCAATCACAATAGCCAGAAAAAAATCAAATACCTTGGCATCTTCCTAACCAGGGATGTGAAAGACCTTTACAATGAAAACTAAAAAACACTGCTCAAAGAAATCAATGAAGAAACAAATAAATGGAAAATATTCCATGTTCATGGATTGGAAGAATCAACATTGTGAAGATGTCCATCCTACCCAAGGCAATCTACAGATTTAATGCATCACCCATTAAATTACCAGCAGCATTCTTCTCAGATCTGGAAATGACCATACAGAAATTAATATGGAAACCATAAATGACAATGAATAGCAAAAGCAATCCTCAGCAAACAAACAAACAAAAAAAGCAGGAGGTATCACACTCCCAGACTTTAAACTTTATTATAAAGCTACAATAATCAAAACAGCCTGGTGGTATTGGTACAAGAACAGGCATATAGACCAATGGAACAGGATAGAGATTCCAGAAGCAAAACCTGAATTTCTCAACCAACTCATCTTCGACAAAACCTCCACCACTAACAACTGGGGAGAGGAGAACCTATACAGTAAATGGTGCTGGGAAAACTGGCTGACCATACGCAGAAGATTAAAACAAGATCCCTACCTATCACCAAACACAAAAATCAACTCTAAATGGCTCAAAGACCTAAATGTAAAACCTCAAACTATAAGAGCCTTAGAAAATGCAGAAGATACCCTTATGGAAATTGGAATGGCAACCAATTCCTGATCAAAACCCCAAGTGTCCTTGCCATAAGAGATAAGAAAGACAAGTGAGACCTTGTCAAACTGACAAGCTTCTGTGAAGCCAAAGAAACCAGGGAGACAGCCCACAGACTGCCAACTGTATGTCTGACAAAGGTCTAACATCTAGAATCTACAAGGAACTCAAACGTTCTGAAAGGAAAAAAAAAAAAACACCCCCCTTACAAAGTAAGCAAAAGATATGAATAGACAGTTCTCAAAAGAAGACATACGAGCAGCCAACAGATTCATGAAAAAATGCTCAGTCTCACTAGTCATCAAAGAGATGCAAATTAAAACTACACTGAGAGGCGACCTAACTCCAGTCAGGATGGCTATCATCAATAACTGAAAAAACAACAGATGCTGGAGAGGATGCGGCAAAAAGGGAAGACTTCTACACTGTTGGTGGGAGTGTCTAGTACAGCCTCTGAGGAAGACAGTGTGGTGATTCCTAAAAGATCTAATAATCGACCTTCCATATGACCCCACAATCCCCCTACTAGGAATATACACAGAAGAACTCAAATCACTCTATTTTTTATTTATACCTGCACACATATGCTTATTGCAGCATTGTACACAGTAGCCAGAACATGGAACCAACAGTGCTGCCCATCAAAAGAGGACTGGATAGAAAAAATGTGGTACATACACAAGATAGAATATTAGGCAGCCATAAAGAAGAACAAAATCATGAACTTCTCAGCAACCTGGCTGGACTTAGAGTCTGTAATGTATCACAGCAACAAAGAACTGAGTATCACATGTTCTCAGTCATAAGCGGACCTTGAACAATTATCGTAATACTGTAAGAAAAGGATTGTCAGTAGCAGGAAACTGCCAGGAGGGGGTGGGAAAGTGGGATTGGCAGTAGTGGGAATCTGCCTGGTGAAGGAGGGGCACACTCCATCAACAAGGGTACCTGCATAATGAATATTTGTATACCTCACCCTGAATTGTACTCTACATCTTAAAAATAAAAAAAATTAAAGTAAAAAAAAAATCAGCAATATGAGAATGTAACTCTTGGTTTAGCACATTGCATATCTATTATAATTTTTTAAGCTATTTGTATAAAAATTGAAAAATAACAAATATTTTAAAAGGTGGACTAAGACTGCATTGATTTACCTTTGTAAAATATGTAGACAAGTTCCAGAAGAGACACTTTTTAAAAAATATCTATTTTGTTAATAATAAAATTCATTTTGGAGGAAAAAAAGAATTTCTGCATCTATGTTCACCAGGGAAGTTGACCTGTAGTTCTCTTTTTTTGTTGGATCTTTACCCGGATTGGATATCAATGTGATGTTAACTTTATAAAATGATTTGAGGAGGGTTCTGTCTTTCTCAATTGCTTGGAATATTTTCAATAGAATTGGTGGCAGCTCCTCCTTATATGCTTTATAGAATTCTGCAGGAAAGTCATCTGGTTGAGGACTTTTTTTTGGTAGGGAGTTTTCTTATGACGGAGTCAATTTCCTGGGTTGCTATTGGTTTATTTGGAGTCTCAATTTCTTCTTGTTTCAATCTTGGGAGGTAGTGTGATGTCAGAAAATCCTCCATTTCATTTAGGTTTTCAAATTTGTTTCCATACATGCATGCATAGTAGTCTCTGATAATCTTTTGTGCTTCTTTGAGGTAGTCGTGGCTTGATCTTTTGCATTTCTGATTGTGTTTATTTAGGTTTTCTCCCTCTTTTTATTGATCAATTGGGCTAGGGGGCCTTCAAACTTCTTTATTCTTTCAAAGAGGCAGATTTTTGTTTTATTGATTGTTTTCTTTGATATTTTTGTCTTCTATCTCCCATATTTGAGCTTTTACTTTGGTTATCTGTATTCTACTGTAGTTAGAGTTTTGGTGGTCTTGCTTTTTCAGATCCCTTAGGTGACTTGTTTAGCTGTTAATTTGTGATCTTTCTGTTTTCTTTATGTGTGTTTGTAGCAATGTAAATTATCCTTTTAGTACTGCTTTTATGGAATCCCAGAACTTTTGGTAAGATGTGTTTTTCTTTTCATTTGTTTCCAGGAAGCTTTTAATTTCTGCTTTGATTTCTGTGTTGACCTAGGAGTTGTTCAGCATCGTGCTGTTTAGTGTCTATGTGTTTGTGGGTTTGGTGTTGATATTTATTTTTATTTCACTGTGGTCTTAAAAGGTACACGGCAGTATTTTAATCTTAGGAGATTTGTTTATGCTTGGTTTATGGCTGAGGATGTGGTCTAATTTGGAGTACCTTCTGTGTGGTCATGAGTAGAATGTGTATTCTGTGGTTGTTGAGTGGAGTGTTTTGTAGATATCTATTAAGCCCATGTGGTCAAGTGTTAAGTTGAGGTTCCAGATCTCCTTGTTGATTTTTTGTCTCAATGATCTATCTAGGGTTGTTAGTGGGGTATTTAGGTTCCCAGCTATGATAGTATTAGAGTTAATATATTTTTTTAGTTTTCTTAGTAGCTGCTTTATGAAAGCTAGTGATCCTATGATGGGTGCATATATGTTTAGCATGAATATTTTTTGTTGCTGGATTGAAATTTTTATCATTACGTAGTGTCCCTCCACATTTTTAAAAAATAAAATTAATAGCTTAAATGTTGTTTTGTCTGATTTTAAGATTATGACTCATGTCTTCCTTTGTGACCTATTCTGAAAATTTGTTTTCCATTCTCTAAGTCTGTGAGCAACATTTGTTGTGCGACGTGTTTCCTGGAGGCAGTAAATTATAGAGTTGTGTCTTTTTATCCAGTTTGCCCTCTTATGTATTTTCTATGGTGCATTTAGTCCATTCACATTCAGGCTGATTATTGAGATGTGAGAGTGTATTCCTGTCATGAGACTCTTATAAAGTTATTTGTTGTTGTTTGTTTGCTGGTTGGTTTTATTTTGATTTGGGGACTGGTATATGTGTGTGTTTTCAATTTTGTAGTCATGATGCATGTTGTGTTGATTGTCTGTTTTCCTGGATTCTTGGGAAGAATGTGATCAATCTTTTCTTTCTTTCTTCTGTGGTTAATACCTTCTAAAGTGTCTCTTGTAGAACTGATCTGGAGGCAACATAAACTCTTAGGGATTGAATGCCTGTGAAGGAATTTTTTTTTCTCCATCACTGATGAAGCTGGGTAGGAAATTATTGGGTGGAATTGTTTATCCTTGAGAACTTTGAAGATTGCACACCAGTCTCTTCCAGCCTGTAGTGCTTCTGTAGATAAGTCTTCTGCTATTCCAATTGGTCTTCCCTGGTAGGTAGTCTAACTTCACTGCCTTTATAATTTTTTCTTTTATACGTACTTTGTGTAACCAAATTACTATGTGTCTAAGAGTTTGTCTTCTCATTTAATGCCTTGCAGGGGTTCTCTGCATCTCTTGTGTTTGAATGGTCATGCCTCTGATGAGATGAAGGAAGTTTCCTTGGATAATTTCATGGACTGTTTGTTTCAGGTCACTCTCATTCTCCTTGTCTGCTTTAAGGATACCTATCAGTCCTAGATTTGGTCTCTTAACATAGTCTCCCATTTCCTGAAGGCTTTGTTTAATCTTTTTAAGTTTCCTTTCTATGTTTTTAGCAGATTGGGTTAGTTCCATATTTTGATCCTCAAGCTCTGACATTCTTTCTTCTGCTTGGTTAATTCTGCTTGTTAGTTTATTATTTATTACTTTACTGCATACTTTGTTGCTGTCATCTCAATTATCACCTCTTTGATACTTTCCTCTCATCTCTCCTCATTTCTATTCATTCTCTCTATTAATATCTTGATATCTGGGTTTGTGTTTTGTGACCAGTCATTCTGGACTATTCATTGTTTTAGTTCTGAAGACTGTATTGTTAGGTGCTATCTTTCCAGGAGTCTGGGAGTACCCATGTTCTTCCTTTGATTCTTTGTTTTTTTATGATTTTTCCCCCTCTTTAATTCCATTGCTCAGTGATGGGGAGATAGCTTTCACTTCTGTTTGCTCAATCCCTTATTCGTCTTTATGTAGATCACCTGGATTGGTTCAATTTTGAAGCCACACTGTGTGTGTGGGAGTATGTTGTCTTTTTCCAGTTTTGAGATTTGATTAAGGCATAGTGGGGGAGCTATGGTTCAGATGATATCTACAAATTACAGTATCCACTGACTGGTGTATCAACCCCCTCAAGCCCATTCCCACCACCTTACAATCTGTCCACGCAATGGGGGCATATGTATGCCCCCTGAAACCAAAATGAGATAAAGAAAAGTAAAAGAATGGAGAAAGGAAGAAGGGAGACAAAAGGGAAATAAAGAGAAAGAAAGAGAAGAAGGGAAATAGGTACACAAACTAACAGATAAACAGTTAAAAGACAAAAACAAACAAATAAAAATTAAAGGTGCACTCTCCCTCAAATATATTCATATGCAAAAAAAGAGAAAGAAATAAGGGCAGGTCAAATCAGAAGACACTCACAGAGGCTATGTGTGGAAAGAGTGGAGAAAAAAAATCTGCCTCTTGTGACTGTTTCTGGAACTTCAGGTTCCTTTACTTTTTTTTTTTAACCATGATGCCCCCCGTGCCACTGCTTTTGGTGGTGGTAGGGAGTGGGCTCTGGTCTCTAGCACCTCCCCTCTGCTCTCAGGTCACAGGCCATCAGGCTGCTCTCCACGTGGGTCAGATTCCCCACAGACTGCCAGGGGAAGATTGGGCGACTCCAGGACTCACCCCATATTGGCTGCTGCTAGGTTTCCCAATCCAACTACATGTCCATGGTTGATCTAGTGTGGGGAGTGGGATTTCTGTCTCTCCAGTATGGTGCACCCAGAATATTTCCCCTGGGCAAATGACGTGTCATCCCGAGGGGTATGGGATTGCCCCTCAGTCTCTGGATGCAGGCTGTCCAGATTCAGGCAAGCTAGAGAAGGTCCCCGTTGGACTCCAGGACAGATAAAATGGCATCAAAATGGCATCCACCAGTGTCATTCTCCGTAGGGCTCAGCTTCAGATCTTCTCCCCATGTCTTCTCCATGGTCCCCACTGACAGTGCCTGCCTGTTGCTGCAGGTTATGGTGTGCGTTGGGTGTCATGTGCCAAGAGGCTGCTGATCTTTGCTGTCTTATCCCAAAAGATGCCCTGAGAATTGTGGATGTTCCTGTATGCTGGCGCTGAATTCCACATTACCTCTTTATTTTTTTACCCTCTTTTATTCTAGCTGTCAAGACTTGGTTAGCTCTTAGCTACCATCTGCTGTATTTGAAATCTAGTATCCATATTTTTAACATTGTCACTTCATTTTATTCTTGTATATTTTTAAAAAACCCAGAAAACAGGAAGATAACTTGGTGGATTTCTTGTGCTCTATGCAAGAAAACAAAATATTATTTTCTTCTGTTGGCAATCCTGAGGCTTTTATTAAACCCTTAAATAAATCTTCTATTCTAGTCTCAAAGTTTCTTTGGTCATGGGTATAACCATTTTCAAGGTACCTTAAAATGGACTATATTTAAAACATAGCTCCTAGGCACACCATATGGTTTTGTAGAAATATGATGATATTAGGGTGTGAGAGTAGATAGAGATCAAGATGCCTTGTAGTTCTACTGTGTAATAGGTGCTTTATTATGTTATTTCACTTATTTTTTGACAAGTACCCTATTGTCACTTTTAAAGTGAGATAATTGAGGCTTACAAAGATTTAACTATTAAGCTTGTGAATAGTGAATCCAAATCCATCTGCTTAGACTTCTAAAGCAAGGTTCTTTCCATTGTCACCACATTTCCTTACAAGAGAATTACAGGTCTATTCCTCCAAATATCTGCTAGAATATTGTGGTATGTTTTAATACATACCCATTATTCTATCAGAAAATAACAAAAAATTGAAAATAATTATGTCCATTTTATATAATGTAGTTATTTATCCTGAAGTTTTGGGGTTGCTTTTCTCATAACAGCCATGTGTGTGTATATATATATATATTTTTTCCCATTATTTTATGGTAAGTGCTCACCCATTTGGAAATTTTGCCCCATTATGAAATAACAGCAATAATTGCTATCATCTAGTGAGAATATCCCATGAATAAGTCATTTTGTATGCATTAATCATCAAACCATCAATATAACAACCGTCCATGATAAAGATTCTTCCTTCCACTTTATAACTAGGGCAGCAGAAGTTATGTACACTGTCAAAGAGACAGCTAGTAAAGTGAAAAAAAAACAACAGGATTTAAACAAAGAACTGTTTCACTCAAAGTCCCTGTGCTTTCTCTACTACATTGTACTGATGACACTACTCATCATGCAATAACATTAATCATTTCAACCTTTTAAATTAGCTTCCGCTAATCTCACCTCCTTCATCATTGAGTTCCTTATGTATTAGAATGACCTTCATTTATTATCACTTTCCTCATTTGTCAGCCATAATTAGTTTATACTTCTTGCTATTTCTCTTTAAATTATGCTTCTTCTCAGACAAAATGGATAAAAAATTAATCACTCTAACACACACCATCACACTTCACATCATACCACCATAAGTGAATATCTATAGTAATCGGAGAGCTCCATAAAAAAAAAACTGATATATTTCCTTTGCTCATATTATACAATGACTGAATAACCATTTTGGAATTTTGTGGTATGGAAAAGCAAATGAAAAAATACTGATAATCTAATATTTGTCTGCTTTAAGAACTGTATGCAAATATGTAGAATTTGAGAAATCAGTTACTCCATATACACAATTATACATTGGATTAATAGTAGAGTGAGTGTAAAATAGGCATTTTGAATGTATTTGACATCACAGTAAGTCTCAGAACAGTGAACATGTATGCACAGCACTATCCTACTCAATATCTTTTTATATCTTCCCTTCCTTATTTAGTAAAAAAATGAGTTGCTTACATCTTGTTTGGCAAACAGTTTTTCCAAACTATCTAGCAAAGTAGTAACAGAATCAGGCAAGGCATAAAGTCTGACATTTAATGATTTTAAAGCACAAGCTTTTAACTCTTCTACCCCATCTGATTTTACTTCTTAAATGAAATCCAACTGAATACCTATTAGAGGCCACATAGGTTTGGGAATACCAATTTCTTTACTTTATGATTTTAAGACGTCATAGGATAAAGAGATTAAAAATTAAAATGTGTATTTATTTTTCCATCTTATGAAAACAACTTCCAACATGCTATTGCTACTATTATCATAAAATGTAAGCAAGTTCTAACATGGTAGTGTCACAAAAACATACAATAAAATGTTAAAATGTTCCATAGTGATCTAATGTTCTTTTTTCAAGCACACCAAACCACGTAGTGATAAATTTTAACAGCTGCTGTCATTAAGAAAAATGTACATCTCCCGCTCCCATTTGAGAATCACAGTAACCAATGAATGGTTATTGATCTGAGTTAACTAAAAGGGTAAAATGTAGGGATTGAAATTTGGATTAGCTTCTTTTTTATTGGGCTCTACTTTCACATTTCTCAAAACAGAGGTCACAGTTTCAATATTGATCTGGTATAAAGTAGATGACATTTCGGTGATCTTCTTTGGTCAACTGCAGCGATGAGCTTGATTGTCCCTTCTGCATCCAGAGACAAAGCATCAACTGAGGGCAGAGGTGATATTATTCATTTCTATCTCCTCCTTAGTATTTATTTCAAGCTCCCAAAGCACAATACCATGTAGGTGAGAATTCCTGTCAGCCCAGGCACTTATCTATATGCACATTATGTATGCAACATCTGGCACCTGATGATTACTGCTATTCATATATGAAAGCCCCCTTTTTCCTAGGCAACCCTTGCTTTCTCAGCATTATGGAAATCTCATCATTCATATTTGATATTTCATCACAAACAGTTACTCTTGGTCTAAATTTGCCTAGCCCTCTTACTGCTATCACTAGTTCCTCCGTTTTACCTCATTGCTAGTTTGCTGGAAAGATAGTGCTCATACAAGGCTAGCATTTACTAGGCATTACTGAATGACTGCTCCAGTCTAATATCTTACCTCTCTCAGTGATGTTTATAATTTTAAATAGGGTCCTCAGAGCATAAATATCCTAAGCCTAATGTTATATTATATTGCTTTTCATGTTAAAGAAATTTTTTCATTATTTATGGGGAGTAGGGCTTATTTTGGATAAGCATACAATGATAATCCTTTACTTGTCCTGGTAGCCTGGAATTGTAAATTCTTACTGCTAATGAAACCATTCAAACAATCAAGTTGCTTAGATTAGAATCATCTCTGGAAATCTTCTGCATTTAGAATAGGCCAGAATTACTTGGCACTAACAAATGCAGAGTTAGAACTGGTACTAGAGGTACTTTGAATGCAGAAATCTATAATACTCTCTGTTGCAGTGTCTAGTTATCATAAATGAAGAAGTGTTAATTCAGATATTTTATCTCATTGATCTCTAGGTTGAGACCATGACTATTCTGACATTTTTCACTTAATTTTTACAATCTGCCTTATTTTTCCCAAAGAACAAGCTGATTCAGCCTTTACATGAAATGAAATTATTCTAATAAAAATAATCTTCATCTGTTGTGCAATAATACTCTTAGGAGACTATTGTAACTTTCCATTACTGAAAGCCCTAACTACACAGGGAAAAATATTATTTTCATTTATTTTTTTCTCTAGAATAAAAACTAATTATGCACTTCAAAATTGTGATATTATTAATTTGAAGAGAATGGAAGATTCATTGTTGAATTCTTGTAGTGCAACATAATGCCAATGTAAGATCAAGATTTATGAAGGCAAAAGGATAAAAAGTCTAATAAGTGAAAGTTGCAATTATCTTCACAAAAATAGAACACTCTGAATGTTGCTTTATCTCTTTTGTTATTCAATATTTCCAAGAATAATCTAAGCAAACCAATTTTTGCAGTTCAATCAATGAATAGACAAATCTTTACTTTTCCAGCATGAAATCAGAGCCAATAATCAATGAGTGTAATTCTTCTTACCTTTTGTCATTTTAAGATCGTCAAACTGTTTTAAAAACAAACAAAAAAATCTGGCAATCATCGAGTAGAGAACCAAATCAAGGTAGATTTTGTAAACTATTTGCAGGAAGTCTTTACAAATATTGAATACAGATGGTATATCTGATTATGTAGCATTCAAAGAATAAATTGATTTTAATGATTTATAATGTTTACATTGATTATGAAGGGACTTCTAAATTAGCTTTGAAGGCAAAATCAATGCCAGTATAGTCCTGTAGCAATTTACTTTTTGGCTTTGCTGAGACTAAGAATTAGCTAAAACTAGGTCTCTTTTGTTTGGCACTAATAAAAGAAATGTTATTTCAAGGTGAGTGAGTTAATTTTTACAAGTAATAAATCTTTGGTCTAACCTTAATAATAATTACTTTTTCCATTTGACATTAAAGAAAGTATAGTATTAGAAAGCAATCATAGTATCAAAAAGTGTCAGGGTTTATAGTACAGTAATTATTAAACTTTAGCATGAATAAAGATTATCAAGAGTGCTTGCTAAAACAAAGATTGCTTGACCTCACCCCAAGGGTTCCTGATTCAAAAGGTATGAGTTGGGTCTGGGAATTTTGTTACTAACACACTTCTTAGGTGGTGCTGATGCTGTTTGCCCAAGGATCACACTTGGAGAATCATTAAAATAGTACGAAGGAAAAAACAGAAGTAAAAAAAATATTGTCTTAATCTATCCCAGTCACTGAGCAGATGTGCATCCTTAAGCAAGTCATTTACCTTCTCCATGTATTTTCATAAAACAAGTAAATTATTATTGAATCCTTATTTTTAAGATATATGGGTCTCAAACCTCTGGCATTCATTCATGTGATAAATATTTGAGCACCTTCCATGAGCTAAACCATGATACTGAGGAATGTAATACAAAACAAGTCCCTTCCTTTAAATGTAAAATGAACAAATAAGAAAATATGTAATAAAATATCAATTGATAATAATGATGTGAAGAAAAAAATAAAGGCAGGTTGGGGGATAGAGTGACAGAAGGTGAAGGGTTAAAGTTTAAACATTTCATTTGATTGTAAAACAACCTCCTTGTGAGATAAACATTTGTATTTCCATATTGTTGCTGAGGAAAATTCAAGTCAGAGAAGTAGAGAAATCTGCCCAATATTACACAGATAGAAAGTAGTAGAATTAGAAATCAAAATCAGATCTGACCCCAAATGCTATTCTTTTAACTATTATACCCTAAATAGAGAAAGCATCTAGGCACAGTAACTGGTACACAGGAGACATGCAATTAATATGGATATTATCATCATTGTTTCTGTAACTGAATATAGTTTCTACTTAGCAATCTTTTTTTCACAAATGAAAATAGCAGAATCTCAGACAATTTAATATTTTGCTCAATTTTACCCAGTTACTAAGCACTAAATATGAGTGCTTAGTAGATTTATGAAGGCAAAAGGATAATTGGCTATGCACACTTTTTCTACTATGGTCTAATTGGCTATGCACACTTTTTCTACTATGATAATCAGCCTTCTCTCCATAAAATGAGGGCAATAATATAATTACACAGAAAATTTAACCCAATGATTGAGAATGTTTTGAAAAAAATATAGAATGGTATATGTATATCAACTCTATGTTTATAATGTGTATGTTTATAATGATTGTCATTTCCTTTTGCACTAATAATGCTTAATGTCTTGGGTGTTGGGGGGTCCAGAACATACCAAAGAAGGAAACATTTCCTATGTGATTTTTTCAGAATATTAAGGAGTTAATCGCAGTGATTTAGCCTCACTCAATTATAAAGAATCTTTTGAAGATATATTATTTTAATCAAAGTATTCCTTTGCTGATCATCACAAGGGAAGCAAGCACACAGGAACACACAAATGTATATATACATGTATTTTTTTTCTAGTGACTCCAAAGTTAAATGCAGGTTGGATCTCCATGCACCAAATTTGCATGAGTCAAGGAAACTTATTTGGCAATGGTATTCACCAGAGTGATACTGCAAAAGAGTGAGTAGGTTTGCATTACAGACTGGGGAAGTTCAAACTACTTTAGTAATCTTATTCTTGGTTGTCAGCCAAACTTTGGAAGTGCTTGTTGCCAATTTAAGATGGAAGCTGAAAGACTTCAGTCTTGGTATTGATCAGTTTCCCCTTTTCATTATATAGGAGTCATGAATTCCATTGAAATATTAAAATCTATAAAATCTCTTGGGAAATAT
The DNA here is from genome assembly GCA_963574415.1 of Tarsius wallacei. Lineage (NCBI taxonomy): Eukaryota > Metazoa > Chordata > Mammalia > Primates > Tarsiidae > Tarsius > Tarsius wallacei. The sequence continues at coordinate 14,016 of CAUYQG010218019.1, forward strand.
TGTATTCAAATGAAGCCTAAGGGTCATCTTTCAGTTGTCTTTCACTTGTAATGTACATAATTAGAAAATAATTAAACCAAGATATGTTCAGTGATTTGAAGCAGTTGGGATTTGAATTACTATTCTAAAATTTTTACTGATGACATCAGCAAAACTGGTCCATGGAAAACAGACACTAGAGATTATTTTCTTAATCTCATAATTTCCTCAATGGGAAAGCACCAAACAAAACACTTTTTTTGGTTAGTATTTTGCTTGTAACTCAGGATGACTGAGAGGAAATATAATAATGAAAAATGCTTATAGTCAGAACATAGGGTAGTTGAAGTAGCAAACTAAATTTCAAACCCCATACACATTTGTATTTGACTGTACCATTCAATGATTTTTCTGTGGGTTTTATTTGGTATTAGTTTTACAAACATAATTTATGATTTGGTTGCTTACATAGAAATAGGAGGCTCCTTTATGAAAAGAAATGGAAACTTTAAAGAAATTAGCTGATAGCATCATTCTCAACAAAATTTAGCCCTCCTTGTAAAAACAACATAAAGTTTGAGCTTAAAAAATAGCTCTTTCCTAACCTCTCTCATCTTTATGTGATTTTTTCATCAATAAAGAACCAAATATGTTATTTCAAGTAAAAAAAAGTGACAAAACTTCATCTTGAAGAGTAAGGTATATTCATTGAAAAGTAATTGAATTTTTCCTTTGAATCACTAAACATTTCTCATTTTCAGCAACTCTGTTTTGAATCTCCCTGTGTTCTCAATTCAGACTTTGAATATTACCCCAAACAGTTTCTATTTTTGCTTTTCAGAGATTTATTAAGCCAAATATTTGACAAAGGGCAGTGCCTGTAAGTGCTGGGATGCAGGTGTGCATGGCTAGGCATGGCACTCAGCAGTGGTCATTGATGCCAAACCCAAGTCCATTGTACTTATATTGCTGCAGGCACAACAGATGTAGGCGTAAGTTGTTTTTGAAATTGCTACTATTTTCTATAAATCCAGTTAGTGTTTCAACAACGTTCTCTAACTACGGAACTAAGCCAATTTGGAAAGTCACCACTGGTAAAATATAAAGAATTGTAAATATGAGCCTCATCACAATACAGTGATCATTTATTCTTTACTCATCTAGTTCAAGTTCATGTCTCAGAGTACTCTCTTAGAAATGAATGTCAAATCTATAAGGTTTTATAATTGTTCCCATATCTTTGACCACATGCTGGTCTTTAAATAATGAGCTTGGCCAGAATAATTGCTCATCTTTGCCTTGATGAAGACCTTAGGACAGGAGTTAGCATAGATGGTGTTTTATTTAACTTGATCCTTATTCATAATCAATGTGGCCAGTTGCAATCAGCCCTATGATTTGAATCTCTTTTTGAGCCTTCCTAAATATATAAATTTTCCATCCTCTTTACATGGGTTTCTATTTGAATGTATACTGGAGAATTGCAAGAGTTAAAATGGCACATGACATCCTGTAGAAATTGAATGCAAAGCATTCTTTCAGATCCCTATTACGATGTTGTTCATTTACAATTGGGTCAACTAAATGACCTCTGTTTAACAAAGAGGGCCCAGGTGGAGAAGGGTCATTTTATGCTTTTCCATTTGCCAGTGCACAAATGCATTTGTACATGCTGCTTAACTTGTACGTGCCTCTTGCTAGCTGTATAACATTTTTGGTTTAAAGTAAATTTTGTCACACATGGATAAGAGTCTGCTGTACTCTGACATTTTATGAATCAACTCTGACCCTGAATTCTTGATAAAGGCAGCAAATGGTAGGTTGATATCTGAGCTTATTTGCTAAGATAAGCAGATGACTTGGTGTGTAAAAGCTATGAAAAAATTGACTTCTTATACAGCACTCTCCAATGTGTGGGGTTATATTGCAGGTGTTTGGTTATGCCACTTCTGTCTTTATAGACTCTCTTTGATTCAATTAGTCAGTCTGACCATGGTTGAATGGCCAGAGCTCAATCAGATCATTAAATATTTTAAATAGCACTGAACAGCAATCCTTTCTGGGAAGCTGTGAGAGTTGCAGTTTTTAAAAGGATGCAGTTGGCCGGGCTTGGTGACTCAGCCAGTAATCCCAGCACTTTGGGAGGCTGAGGCGAGTGGATGCCTGAGCCAGAGGGAACATGGCGAGATCTCCTCTCTACAATAAACCAAAAATTAGCCAGGCGTGGTAGCCCGTGCCTATAGTTCGGTTACTTGGAAGGCTGAGGCGGAAGGATCGCCAGAGCACAGCTGGTCGAGGCTGTGGTGGCCAGGAGCATGCCACAGCACTCCAGTCTGGGCAATGGAGTGAGAATACAACGAAAAATAATAAATAAATAATTAATTAATTAAATAATTAAATAAATAAAAGAATGTAGTTGAATGTAAAGAAGGGTGTTAGTTCAAGGTCACTTTAGAATCAGTGGGATGTTATTCTAATAAACCAAGACATGAATTTGTTATGGATTATATCAACTGTTTTTTATTAGTTCTTATACATTCAGATGGTTGTTACCTTTGTAGCGCTGGTAGATTTCCACAAGATCCTCTTCATCTTCAAAATAAATAACACATTTCTTAAGAAAATACATGTTTTTTTAATTTTCTTCAATGCTCATGCACTACCTGGTGCAAATTTGAAGCTCAATTTGTTGAATGGATGATATTGTTGAATGACTTCTGAGGAATCAGAGGACGTAGACCTTTCCTTTTAAAGCTGAGTTATAATGACAAACCTTGATAATGATCTTGCTTGAATGAATGTAGAGGAAAAAGTAGAGTGATTACAGATATAATTACAATTAAAATTGGAATTGGCTTTCAATACTATATAATCACCAATGCAATTATATTGATTAATGAAATCTATTAAAGTGTTTCTGTCATTAGAATACTAAAATCCAAGAAAGTTTTACATTTATCCTCTAAAACTGAATAATCCTTGGAAAGAAAACTTTTGAAATCTTAAGTATGTCTTCCAGAGGTGATGAATTATTGTAACTTGATCATGCCTCTTAATTTTGTCTATTATGTACTGCATCAAAACCTAATTGTCAGTTTTATGATGTGAGTTATTGATACAAATTCATGTTTAAATTAGGTATGCATTAAATTTTTTTTATATACAATTTTTTTTATAGTGATATTGAGGGGTACAGTTAAGGGTTAGGTACACAAATATGTCTCGTTCAGGCGTCCTTGTTGATAAGAGTGTCCCCCCATCCCCAGACAGGTATTTACTGCCATTAATCCCTTCCCCTATCCCTCCCACCCCCCCATCGTTTCCCACCACTGTCAGCCATTTTCTTGTGGTAATACATTTGATGATCAAGGTGTACTATATGAGTGAGAACATGTGATACTCAGTTTTTTGTTTCTGTGAGAGGTCACTCAGTATTATAGACTTTAGTTCCATCCAGGTTGCTGC
>CAUYQG010218022.1:0-33362 GCA_963574415.1 Tarsius wallacei
TTGATTGTCTTCCTTTTTTTTCTTTTTTCTTTTTTTTTTTGAATCTCACTCTGTCACCCAGACTGGAGTGCAGTGGCACACTCCCAGTCACCACAGCCTTGACCTGCTGGGCTCCTGCAATCCTTCCACCTCAGCCTTCCAGGTAGCTGGAACTACAGGTGCGCACTACTACACCCCGCTAATTTTTTGATTTATTGTAGAGATGAGGTCTTGCCAAGTTGCCCAGGCATGTCTTGAACCCGCGGGCTCAGGCAATCCACTCACCTCAACCTCCCAAAACACGGGATTACGGGCTGAGCCACTGAGCCTGGCAATTGTTTTCCTTTGAGAAGTGTCTGTTCATGTCCTTTTCCTACTTTTTAATGTTTTTTTTTTTCTCCCCTATCAAATCATTTGAGTTCTTTGTAGATCCTGGAATTTAGGCCTTTGTCAATGCTCTGCTTACATTTTTTTCTATTCTTTGGGTTGTCTCTTTACTTTCTTGATGGTTTCTTTTGCTGTGCAAAACTTTTCAGTTTGATAAGGTCCTACCTGTCAATCTTACCTTTTGATGTGCTTGTTTTTGAGGACTTGGCCATGAATTCATTGTCTACTTCATTGTCCATGAGAGTGTTCTCTAAGTTTTTTTCTAAGATTCTTATAGTTTGAGGTTTCACATTTAAGTCCTAGATCCATTTTGAGTTAATTTTTATATATGGTGATAGGTAGGGTTCTAGTTTCATTCTGCAGTGGTTATACAGTTGTTGTTTTTTTTTTTTTTAGCACCATTTGCTAAATATGGTTTTCTTTTCCCAAAGTTTGTTTTTATTGGCTTTGAGGAAGATGAGTTGGTTGAAAGTCCATGGTTTCATTTCTAAATTTTCTATCCTGTTCCATAGGTCTATGTTTCTATTCCTGTACCAGTACCATGCTGTCTTGGTTACTATAGCCTTGTAGTAAAGTTTAAAGTCTAGAAGTGTGATGCCTCCAGCTTTGTTCTTTTTCTGAGGATTGCTTTAGTTGTTTGGGCTCTCTTTTGCTTCCATATAAATTTCTGTATTGTCTTTTCTAGGTCTGTGAAAAATGATGCTAGTAATTTGGTAGGAAGTGCATCGAATATACAGATTGTCTTGGATAAAATGAACATCTTGATGATGTTAATTCTTCCAATCCATGAGCATGAGATGTTTTTCTATTTGTTTGTGTCATCCTTGAGTTCTTTGATTTCTTTCTTATTTATCCTTTCAAATAACCAGATTTTGTCTCATTGACCCTTTATATGATTTTCTTGTCTATATTTTACTTAACTGTGAATTTATTTTGGTAATTTCAAATTTTCTACTTATTCTAGGATTGGATTGCTCTTGACTTTCCTGCACCTTAGATGTGACATTGGGCTGTTTACTTGGGATCCTTCTATTTTCTTGTTATGTGGGTGCAATGCTATACACTTCTCTTTCAGCACTGTTTCCATGGTATCCCAGAGTGTTGTGTCTTTGTTTTCATTTGTTTCCAGAAATATTTTTATTTCTTCCTTGATTTCTATGTTAGCCCAAAAGTTATTCAGAAGCATGCTGTTTAATTTCTATGTATTTGTGTGTTCTGGGTGGGGGGGTTCTATTGGTGATGATATTTATTTTTATTTCACTGTGGTCTGAGAGGATGCTTGGTATAATTTCAATGTTTTGAAATTTGTTCATGCTTGATTTATGCCTGAGTATGTGGTTGAGCTTGGAGTCTGCTTCATGTGATCATGAGAAGAATTCTGTGTTTGTTGAGTGTTCAGATTGGACCTTTCTTATATTGGTCAACTCAGATTTTATTTCCTGCACTGTTTTTACTGCCTGGATGATCTGCACTTCCATCTTCTTGTGGCTTTCCTTGACTGTCTTTGCCATCCATGGTCTTAATTCTATGTCTGTCATCAGGGACAAGTCATTCTGAATGGGTTCCATTGCTTGGGGTCTGAGAGGTCCTTTTGTGGGCAATGACTCATTAAGGCTTTGGGAATTGCTGGTGCTTCTTCACTAGTTCTTTTTCATCTGTGAGGACAGACTCTTATCTTTTCTTCCTTTTTTTTGTTTTTTTTTTTCTGTCACTTTTTAGTTAGATAAGGTTACTTCTCTTGGGGTGGCCTTTGTGGGATTTATCATTTTTTATAATTTTAATTTTTATTCCACAGGGTACTCCCTGTTGTGGTCCACTCCCCCTTTCCCCGGGGGTGGTAGTCCATGAGGACCTGCACACTGTGGGCCCTGCTGCCCTAGAAGGCTTCCCCCTTTAGCTGGTTCTGGAGGGCGCATGCAAGGAATCCCATGATGTGAAGGTGCAGGGGTTGAATTCTACGGGGAGTTGGTCACGGATGTCTCTGGAAGTCACTCTGGAGAAGCTTTCTGGTGCCTCAATCTATGGACTAGTCTGTGAGATGTATGTGGGCTTTGTTCTTATCTCCTACTTAAGGGCTACATGATTGTCTCAGATGATGTTATGGGCTATGCCAGTTGACCTCCAGCTGGGAACTGGCACTTGCAGGAGACAGGCAGCTGTGGTGGTGTCTGTGGGCTTTTTTACTTGGCCTTTCTTTCCCCAGGAAAGTGCACAGATGACCTAGGGGATTGGTAGATTATGGGAACTCCCAAAGTTCTGGGTCCCTACGCTTTTGAGGGGATGGGGGGAAAAGCAGGTTGGGAGGGCTTGGTTAGACTCTACTGCCCCCCTCTCTCCTTACTGCAAGCACAATTGGCCTGTGGGCAAACAGGTCCCCTGACCCTTGTGGCCACACTGTAGGGATGGCTGTGCCTTTTCTGTTGTACAAAAGAGTTCACACAGGGAGAGAGGGGTTGCCAGGATGACAGGACGCCCCCCCCCCATCACCCCTGGCTCCCATCCTGCACTCAGAACTCAAAATTTCCTTCTGTAGCACCGTTTATCTGCAGGCTGGAACCAGCTTGGCTTGTCTGTATTCCAGAACCCCAGCTGTGCACACTCAGTGGGAATAAGGAGAGGGGATGGGCTCCTGACCATGGTGGCAGTGCCGTGGGGATGGCAGAGCCGACTGTTGCACAGAAGCATTCACGTGAGGAGAGAGGGGTTACCAGGGCGAGAAGGCTCCTCCTGGCTTCCCTTCCCTTGCTAGAGGTTGACCATGTCCAGAACTCAAAAGTTCTTTTGTAACAGGGTCTCTCGCTGCAGCTTGCCCCAAGCTGGAATTGCATGCAGTGGTGGAACCTGCCCTTAAGGTGAGTGAAGGCGGCTGGGCCATGGTTTTTTCCCCTAACCTAGCAGCTGGCTGTCGAACACTGCCTGCAAGGAATAAGTTCTTGAGGAGAATTTGCCCATAGACATTTGTAGCTTGAATGGGTCCCAACTCCACGCGGGCTCTGGCAGCATACAGCTGTGCCATAGCCAAGCCATTTGGGCTTGGAGTCCTGTGAGTCTCATGGTGGAGGGGATGCCCTCCCTCTAAGTTCATGGCAGGAGTGAATGCTGAGTCCCTAATTTCCTGCACTTACCATTCCTCTCATCAAGAGGTTGCTCTCTGTTTCTGAGGTGAGCCGGGCAGGGAGGGGGCTTCCTGACTCCAAAACAGGCTGCCCATTCTCTCTCCTCCATACTCTGCCTATAGGGGTAGTACTGCCTGTCCTTGTTAGACATGGCTCAGTGAAATCTATGATACTGGCCCCAAGTTGAACTTGAGAACTACTAGAAAGCCCAAAACTTTAACATTCCAAAGCATAGCATTTGCAAAAGTAGTTTGATGAAGTAACTTGGTTCAAGAGCATGGGCAGATCCACAAGAGACTCTGAGGACACACGAACAGAGGAGGGACCTCTGAAAGACAGCCCTGGAGATGACCATAGTGAAAGATTTGCTACAGGAATCTTAAGGCAAGAGACAGAGTGTTGAACAAGTGATTCAGGTGCGGAGGCTCAGTGTCACCATATGGTGCAACTCCTAGGTGTCCCATTTTTGGGTGTGTGTGTGTGTTCCTTGGAGTTGGGACACACCAAAACTCTGAAGAGGGCTACAGGGGTGCAGGGGAGGAGACATAAGCTATTTAACAGTGTTTGTAAAGAATTTCAGCTGAGGTGACATTTAAGCTCATAGATGATAATGTGGATTTAGCCAGGAGGAGGGAAAATGAAGCAAATTTCATTCACAGGAAATAGTCGCTGCAAATGTAAGGGAGCCTGAGAAAGTGGCTGTCCTGGGAACGGTCCTTGTCATGGGAGAGATCACTTGGATATAGAATAAGGAGTGGCAGAGAGCTGGGTGTGGCTCCATTGAGATCCTTGAGCAGAGGGTTGAAGTGTGGACATCATTCTACAGGCGTTAGAAAGTTCTTTGATCAGAGAACGACTTAGAAATATCGCACTGTGAGTGGCATGGAGGATGGAGGTGGGGTAAAACTGGTGGCCGAGGATTAGGTAAGCAGCTAGTGAAATAATCCGTGCAAGATATAATGAGGGTCTGAGCGAAGTCACTGTATCAAGCCTGGAGAAGTGGCAGGGACAGGTTCTCACAGCGATTTTCTTCACACGCTAGCCTATGTCTGTCTCCTTCCAAATGGATAAAGTGGGATGTCTTTCACATTTATGCTGTCGAGGTCACTGCCACCTAGCACATGGAAATACCTGGAAATAATTTATTTTTAACTTGCTTAGGCACAGAGATGGACAAATATGTAGAAAAACAGAACCTGGCACATTCTTCATCATCTAGCAAAATGACTCTGTCTTGTTCATAGTGGGAACCAGTTCATAACTCTCTGCTGCATTTCTCTTTTCCCATTAAAATTTTGGTATATTTTCATAAAAATATGTAATTTTGAATGTGTATGCATATATTTAACAGAGTGAAAATATGCTGCAAAAATAATTTTACATTTTACTTTTCCTTCTTAACCTTCTAATATAAATATTTTTATTCCATAAAACATTCTTAGTGAAAGTAATTTTGAATGATTTCATAGATCTTTAAATATTGTTATATAAACACTGTTTTAACCAATCCCTTAGAGTTGAATATTTAAGCCTTTTTTAGCAATTATAAGTAATATTGTAATGTACATTTTTACAAGATTGTTTAGAGCTGTTTTATTAATAATAGCCAAAAAATGAAAACAGCTCAAATATTTTTCCACAGAATAATCAAATTGCTGTGTAGTCATACAATGGAATGCTGCTCATTAATATAAAGAAACAAAGTACGAATACACAAAACAACACAGATGAATCTCAAAAACATTATGCTTAGGGAAAGATGCTAGACACAAAAAAGGATGTAATTTGTCATTTCATGTGCACAAAGTTCTAGAATGGGTTAAATAGAACTATGGTAGTAGAGATTAGAACAGTTCTTACCTCTAGGTGATGTACTGACTGGAGTGGGCAAGATGGAACTTTCTGGAATGATGAGATGATCTATGTCTTGATGGGATAGTGGTGACATGGGTATGTACATTTGTCTAAGTTCAATAACTTTACATTTGAAATCCATGCACTTTATCATATGTAAATTATTCCTTATTTTTAAAAAAATCAGGAACAAACACTTCTGTTTTCTCTGGGTTGATGAATCTGATGCAAATTTGGAGTAATATAAAAAGTTTATGTGGGGCATATCACATATCCCATAGGTCGAGAACCATGAATTTTAAGTCATAGACACTAATAACATGATATTATAGAGAAGGAGACAAATAACATATTATAGCCATCCCAAGACTATACCTGACACAATCTCCTGAGTTTACAGCCCTCCCATCAGGTAACTAATATATAAGATTGCTGTGCAATGCTATAAAAGGACTTACACAGTCTATTCTGAAAAACTAGTACTTCAATAAATAAGTGGGAGAAGCAAGATATAACAAAACATATAAAAACTTTTAGAAGGTCAGCAAAGCCTAAGGAGTTAAAACTCAATAGTTCAGGGACAAAAATGAAATGGAGTTTTCTTTGTTTTAGATAGAAAATTACAAGGTGCTGTTTGAGCTTATAGCTGGAATTGAAGTAGTCCCTTGCAGGAGTGCAATTTAACAACTGGCTAGGAATCTGAACCCATCCACGTAAGGAAACAGAAGGATAACTTTTTGTTGGATTTTCACCATGATGAGAAGTGTTCCACTAGCAAGGAAAGTTCTGAGGGGATAAACAGTGTACTTTGTCTTGTTTTGGGTGGTAGTTACATTGACAGTCTTCAATTGTCAAAACTTGTTAAACTGAACATCTAAGATCAGTGTGTTTTATTGATACAAATGCCTCCGTTAAAATAATAAAAAAAGCAGAGAAGAAGAAGAAATATTATCTTTCCATTTGCCACGATTTTAGTGGCAAATTAACATCTACTAGGTAATGGGGCAGATCAGACTTGGAGGTGTCAGGACCAGATCTGTTGCTTGGAGGAGTGGCCAATTATATTTTATTTTATTTTATTTTTTGAATTGGAGTCTCACTCTGTTGCCCAGGCTAGAGTGCAGTGGCATGTTCACGACCACCTCAGCCTCGACCTGCTGGGCTTCTGTCTCAGTCTTCTAAGTAACTGGAACTACAGGCACACACCACCACGCCTAGCCAATTTTTTTTTGGATTTATTGTAGAGCTGAGGTCTTGCCAAGTTGCCCAACCTGGTCTTGAACCCGTGGGCTCAGGCAATCCTCTTGCGTAGGCCTCCCAAAATGCTGGGATTATAAGTGTGAGTCACTGCATCCCATATCAAATTAATTAATTAATTAATTATTTTAGTTGGAATCTCACTCTGTTGCCCAGGCTGGAGTGCAGTGGCATGCTCATGGCTACTGCAACCTCAACTTGCTGGATTTAGGCAATCCTTCCACTTCAGCCTTCCAAGAAGCAAGAACTACAGGTATGTGCTATCATGCCCTGCTAATTTTTTGGTAAATTGTAGAGACGAGGTCTCTCCAAGTTGCCCAGGCTGGTCTCAAACCCCTGGGCTCAGGCAATCCTTTTGCCTTGGCCTCCCAAAGTGCTGGGATTACAGGCTTGAACCACCACACCTGGCCCCAAATTTATTTTAATGCAACTGGTGGGGAGCAGTGCAAGGTAGTGTCCATATCATCTCTGAGTAGCAAATAGACTGGTCAGAACAGAGCATCTATTCTTTGGCTTCTTTGACCAGGCAGAAAACCAAGAAAATCCCTCTGTGAACTTGGAACTCAGTGTGGTGATAACAAACAGGTTTCATCCTCTCTCATCTCTGAATCAACAGGGAGTCCCGGGTACATGAGAATAAAGACCTCACCCATACTCGAAGAGGAAGTCGACATGTCTGTTGAGGGTGGCAAGGTGGTTTGGAGACATGTATGCCAAATATTCACTATCCATTCCTGGCCTCATTTTTTGAAAGAAGAAAGAGGATGGGGACTGGATTCTCAAGACCATTAGAAAACTTCTCTAGTAGTAGGATCAGTAACTGTGGTAGTGCTAGGAATGTTTATGTGTACTGGATGTAGAGATAAGATTCCATTTCTTCCAGAAGCTTCTAGGAGTGAAGTCAGCTTAAGAGGGCCAAACAGCTTGACTGAGGTATCAATCTGAAGGGCCTGGGAAGAGTGGAAACAAGGTCTACAAAAAGGTGACGGAAAACTGGGGCAGAAAAAATGAGTGTTGGCTAGTTTAGGAGGGAGTCTTGGATTCCCTGAGTGGATGGGGTGATCCCCAGGACTTTGTAGGTGGTGTGCTGCTGTCAGGGTGCACAACTGGATTAGACTGTGAATAAAAAACCATTAATTACTGAACGACTGTGCCTGCAAATACCTTTTCTTCCTTGAGAACAGGTCTGGTGCCAGGTCCTGGGGCCTAGGGATCAGATGTGAAAGATCAGAAGAGGTGGAGATGAAAAGCTGTACCAGCAGCCTGGGTATGTCTTCTTTGGATTCCCGTCTTCTCCACTGTTGGTACTCTCATTCCTGCAACTGTATACCCTTTGTAGGTCCAGATCTTTAATTTTAATGAAGGATAGTGCATAGACTGTAAAGTGCATAAAGTCCTCCAATCTTTGATGCATGATAAATAAACAGCATGCAACCACCTCCCAAATCAAGTTCTACATTTCCGGCCTCAACTCCCCACCCAACCCCTTCTCAGGCTCATAACTTCCTCTTCTGGGGGGATCACTAGGGTGACCACTTGTCAAGGTTTGCCAGAGATAGATGTTGCCTGGGATTGAGGGGTTTCCTGGAATGTGGAACTGTCAGAGCTAAAACTGGGAGAGTCCTGAGCAAAACAGGACAACTGCTCTAGTCTCTACAATTAATTTTGCTTGGTTTTGAACTTTATTTAGCCAAATCAGACACCGTACTCTTTGGTAGATGGCTTCTGTCCCGTAATACCATGTTGGTGTGAGTTCAGCCTGCTGTTGCACGTAGCAGTAGTTGTTTAAAAATTGCTGACTAGTACTCCACTATGTGACTATACTTCCATTTGCCCATTATTTGTTGAAAGACATCTGGGTTCAGCTACCTTCTATTGTAAATAATGAACACACCGACCAGCCTGCAAAGTATGCCTGTCTTTATTGTAAGTCTTCTCAAATTGATAGGAACTAGGTGGTGAGGTAAATTATAAGCATGCTGTCTTAGTCCATTTGGGCTGCTATAGCAAAATACCACAAACTGGGTAGCTTATAAACAACATAAATTTATTTCTTACTGTTCTGGAAGCTAGAAAGTCCAAGATCGGGGTGCCAGCCTGGTTGGGTTCTGGAGAAGGCCCTCTTCTGGATTACAGACTGTTAACTTCCCTCTGTGTCTTCACATGGTGGAAGGGACAATGATCTCTAGGCAGGGAAGAAAGTATTGTTCACAAGCCACTTTGTGGTGCCTGGGGGGGTCTGGGGAGAAAGGACCCATAAGTATCTGGTGAAATGGGACATTGCTCCCATTCATGAGTTTTAGGTATCATGACCTCATTGCCTTCCCAAAGACCAAGCTCCTAATACCATCATCTTGGTAGTTAGGATTGCAACATATGGATTTTGGAAAAACACAACTTTCTAGACCATAGCACACGTGTATTATCAAATAGGTTTTGGTTATTACTCTATTTCTTAAAACAGTTTCGTGAACTGTGCCAGGGACTAGGTAAAAAGCTTAATGATTTGATTTTCATGATGACCCCACATAGTACCACCATCATTCCCCCTTTATAAGATAAGAAAATTGAGGCACAGGGATGTTTAGAAACTAGTATACACCAGAGTAAAAATTTCAATCCAGGCAATCTGGTCTGAGAACCTGCTTTCTCAGCACTTCACTCAATGCCTCCTAGAAATAAGAAAATCCTATTTATTAGGAAGGGATTCAAACTTAGGCCTCCCTAAATATACTATTAAAATCTGTGTGGACCCTGTAAATTTGGAAAACCAATGCTGTCCTGCTTACTTCAAGGTTATATGTGATTAGAACCTCTACAGTGGTCTATATAAGTAAGAAATTGAAAATGTTTTTCTGATAGTACAATTTCATCTTCTCTGAAAATCTGCAACATCTTATTGCCTGATTTTGATGGTCTTCTGATTTTCCATGAGGTTCTCTAGGCTTGAACCATTATGATCATCTAGAGTCAAGGTAGTTATTAAGTGTGTTCTGTGTTTCAGACAGCTGGATGCTGTGAGGGACAGAAGAGAGACAGAAAATGGAGAGCCCGATAGGATTAGCCGAGTGAAAATTACTATTTCCCAAATTGGGCTTTTGGGAATATTGAAACCCTAGTAACAGTCAGCCTAGGCAGGGAAGAAAGTATTGTTCACAAGCCACTTTGCAGTGCCTGGGGGGTCTGGGGAGAGAGGACCTGTAAGTATCTGGTGAAATGGAGTTAATCAGTACCATCTTTAATTGAATTGTTTTCCACATAAACCAAGGGCGAAAGGTGAAGTGGGCAGATAACAAAAATAATTGCTTTATTTCAAGGGTGAGTCATTTCTAGCCCCGGGCACTAGATCTAGATTTCAGTTTTATTTCATCACATTTCTATGGTCACTCCTGCTTTAGCCTAGAAATTGACTTCTATCCTGGTGGACTTGTGTGAGGAAACCACTCCATGTGCTGTTTAAAGGTTTAATCATTAAAGCAGATGAAGGTCTGTGAATAATTAAAGGTTCAAAGGACTGTGACTTTTAAACACAGGGCCTTGCTGAACAGCAGGCAGTCACTTACAATAACATTCATCTTAAACATCTTCTGAGTTTACACGTCTTTCTTTTCCCTCTTTCTTGTTTCCTCTCTGTTGGACTCTTTCCTATCTCTTTCTCTCTTGGATTTCTTCCACATTTCTTTCTCTCACCTACATTCACTAACTGGCCACAGGGTTTGGAAGTACTATACCCTAGATGCTAAGAGCAATCCCTGGGTTTTGTAGATGAGAAAACCGGGGCACAGGCTGGGGAAGGGTTTTGAAGTAGAGTCAGAATAAGAACTTGACTTCTGGGATTCACTACCTCAATCTCCTTATTTGCTATTTACCAAAAGTATTTAAAATATTGACTATATTTTCATATTGTAAAATGTGTCATGGCCCTTGTAAAAGTTGTTTAAAAATACAGAAACTGTAGACAAAAAATAAATAATAAAAATTACTATTTCTTCACTTAGAGATAACCACTATGAACAATAGTGGTATTTCCTTCCAATTCCCTTTCCATTCAAATGAACTGAAGTTACATTAATTTTAAAGAAATATGATTATATTGCAGGGGCTCAATATAATCCTATGAATTCTGTATTTTATGCTTAACTTTTTCTTGTTAGTATTGTATCATGACATTAAGTGTTCTTGAAAATATGACTTTTAACAGAGGCACGCTATTTCCTTCCTTGACTGTGCCATGATCTGTTTAACCATTTGTGGTACTTAGTGAATAACGTTCTCCATTTTTAATTTAAAAGCAGGTGAGTGAGACATTTTATACGTCCCAGAGGAGAGAGGAGAGACTCCAGCAATTCAAATGAGTAGCTTTTCATGCAAAACTCTCAACTGATTTTTCTCCCTGTGGGTTTTACAGACCCTCCCAGGGGAGAAAAAGGATGGTTCTGTTCTGACTGTGTTTCTTTAGTTGCCATCATTGTCTCATGACTTTCTTTGTGCTTCTCCTCTTTCCATTCTGGGTACCGAACCCACTGCATTCTGGACTTCCTCCCTTGTGACCAGTCTCATCTCAGAAGCCAATGGCTGCTCATGCTGCCTGCCGTGCGTGGATTACCTGCCTGCTCAACATTCTCATCCTCGCCTGTTTTTTTTTTGGTTTTTTTTTTAGTTTTTGTTAATTTAAAGTTTCTCTTCCCATCCTTTTTCTTTTTCTCCATTCCCTCCATGCTTCCTTTCCCTCTTTCCCTCCCTCTCTCCCTCTCTTCTTCCTTCCTTCCTTCCTTTCTTCCTTCCCTTCCTCCCTCCCTCCCTCCCTTCCTCCCTTCTTTCTTTCTTCCTTTCTTTCTTCTCCAGCTTCATTGAGACATAATTGACAAATAAGCAATGCATATTTTTGTGCTGCAAAAGATGATTTTTGATATATGTATATATTGTAAAATAGGGCTAGTTAACATATCCAGCATCTCACATATTATTATTTTTGTGTTAAGAATAATTGCACTCTATTAGTAATTTTCAAGTACAAAATACATTGTTAATGATATTCACCATGTTGGGCCAGGTGTGGTAGCTCACCTCTGTAATCCCAGCACTTTGGGAGGCTGAAGTGGGAGGATTGTTTGAGGCCAGGGGTTCAAGACCAGTCTGGTCAACTTAGTGAGACCCATTCTTTACAAAAATAAAACAATTAGCCAGGCATGGTGGCTTATGCCTATAATACCAGCTACTTGGAGGATCTCTTCCATCTAAGAGTTCAGGTCTGCAGAGAGCTATGATTGTGCCACTGCACTCCAGCCGGGCAATAGAGTGAGACCCTGTTTCAACAGTCACCCTCAAAACCCCAAAATGACAGTCACCGTGCTGTATCAACATCCTCTTAAAGCAGAAAAAATTCCTGCTGGGCACATGCCAAGCACAGCCAGAGAAGTAAAAGAGAAACATGTTTATTGTGGAGTATGGCACTTTATAGTTTATAAGCCCTTATGTGCCTTGAGGACGGTAGATGGAGATGCCCCTGAGGTCCACGGAGATATACTCACAATGTTGAAATTGCAGATTGGATTCGGTATTTTGAATTTTCTTTCCATTTCAGAGATCAGACAGTATAGGTAGCAGAGTGAATGAGAGTACAGACTTTGATGGCAAACAGACCTGTGCTTGAGTCTCAACTTTGCCCTAACTTGTTGTGGGCCTTGGGATAAATAATTCATGCAAATCATCTTCATCTGTAATTCAGGAATAATAACAGGCCCCAACTCATAGGCTTGGGCAAGGATTGTAAGACATAATATATCTAAAGAGTTCCGCACAGTATCTAGAATGTCAAAGTAGTAAACAAATGGTAGCAAGGACCACCATTTATCCTGCTTGTCTTGCCCTGTTGTTCCTACATTCAAGGTCAATATATACCTTTTCAATGTATAGTAGAAAATAAAAATTAAAGTGATAACCTTGAGATGATTCCTTATATAAATACATATATGTATATATAATATACATATTTGGGTTGAAATTAAGAAGTGAGAGCCTTTGATGATTGGAACTTGAGAAGGAGCTGGAGATGATGTTTGAGGGCCTGTTTAGGACATATTTAGAGCAAGGTATTTCACTTTTCTCTTTCTCAATGCTTATGAATTATGAAGCTCTACAGTTGCCAACTTTGAGGGTCTGCATTCTAGACACCAAGCTTCCAGATTAAAGGTCTGTTTCTGGGAAGCTGCATAATTGAGCTTCCAGGATCCAGGCGGGCAGACCGGCCACCCTTGGGCTTTGGAACCGGATTGGAGCTGTCACATCTATTTACTCGGACCGAGGTGACCTTCACTCCACACCTGAGGCTGTGTTCTGTGAGCCAAATATGGATGTACCTGGCGCAGAATAGATGTTCTTTGCTGTGGAGAACAATTTGGAGTAATATCTGCTCCCAAACAGTCATTTCCTCGGAAAGTAACACATTAGCAGCTTGACTGGCCGCTTCGTGCTGTTCTTTCAGGCTGAACAGCGGTGGCGGCAGGGTCTGAATCACCTTCCGGAGGCACCTTGTGGCAGTTTGCTAATTATTTTTATGATGCCAGGTCAGCAGTAAAGGTGGCCTTCCTGCTTCGCTCCTTTTCCAGAGCTATGTGATCGTTTTTCACACCTGAGTTTGAGCGCCCAGCCTGCCGGGCCAGGGAGGAAGGCACTGAACCCTGGCTGAGTTGCTTTACATATTTTCCCTTTGCATTTCCTTGTTCTGGTCCTGGTTTTTTGTCCTTATTGGAATTAGAAATTGTATTATTATCTGGGGGCTGCTGTGGCAAAGCACTGCAAATGAGGAGGTTTAAAACAGCAGAAATGTGTTCTTCTTTTCTCCTTTGTGTTTTTTGAGTTGGAAGTCTCACTTTCTTGCCCAGGCTGGAGTGCAGGTCACTGCTCACCACAGACTCAACCTTCAGGTGTGCCTTCTGTCTCAGCCTCCTGAGTAACTGGAACTACAGATGCACATCACCTGCCTGGCTAACTTTTTGATTTGTTGTAGAGACGAAGTTTCGCTATGTTACTTAGGCTGGTCTCGAACTCCTGGCCAAGCAATCCTGCAACTTCGGCCTTCCAAAGTGCTGGAATTACAGGTGTGAACTGCCGCGCCCAGCCTTCTTTCATAATATGAAAGAAGTCTGAAATCCAAGAGTTGCAGGGTAAGGTCCCGCTGAAGGCTCTAGGGGAGAATCTGTTCTGTGTGTTTGGCTTCCGGGGTTCTCAGCTTTCTGTGATTTGTAGCTACTCTACTCCAGTCTATGCTTCTGTTGTCATAAGACAGTGAAACATGTCATTCTTCCTGTGTGTGTCTTCACTTCTTATAAGGACATCAGTCATACTCAATAAAGGGTCCACCCTAGTCCACTTTGACCTAATCTTTTTTGGGAGTTGGTGGGATTTCACTCTGTCACCCAGGCTGGAGTGCAGTGGCATGATCATGGCTCACGGCAGCCTCGACCTCCTGGGCTCAAGCAATCCTTCCACCTCAGTCTTTGGAGTAGCTTGGACTACATGTGTGCACCACAATATCCGGCTAATTTTTGTATTTTCTTTAGAGACACAGTCTTGCTATGTTGCCTAGGCTGGTCTTTAACCCCTGGGTTCAAGCGATCCTCCCACCTTGACCTTCCGAAGTGCTGGGATTACAGGTGTGAGCTGCCCGGCCTTACTCTTAACTAATTATAATGGCAATGGACCTATTTCCAAATAAGGCCACATTACAAGGGACTAGGGACTAGGATTTTTGTTTTTTGGGGGAGACAGAATTCAAATGATAAGGAAGTGTACCCAAGCGTACCTCATGTATGCAGGCCTGAGCATTATTCCTAATTACTTATCAGGGCTGAGACTGGTCAGTGTTTACTTTGTAGGTGGTAAAAGAATGGCTGAACGCCAAACTTACTCTAGCTGTGTGCATGTATGTATTTTATGAGCATACCCTCTGTGAGCTACAGTGGTTTGTTTGGATGAACACAACCTTTTTAGTATTCTGATAAAATCATAGTGCTCCAACAAATAATAAAAGCAAAACAAAACACTCCCATCTCCTTGCTAAGTCCAAGTCCATGTTCTAGGAGCGCGCTCATTCTTGTGACACCTCATCCGTAACAAAGCTCTTGCTTCTAGCCTGGAGGAAAAAAATTACACGGTCACATTAAAAGTACCACAGGAAAGTTAAAACCCTGGAGTTAGTCATTTTAGAAAAGCCTGAACTCTTTTAACTAAACAGGGCAACTTTGAAATTTAATGGAAACCCTGGAAGATATACTATATTGTGAAATACTCTATTTCTTTTAGTTATTTCATGAAAAGACAAGCATTTCTGTGGTGACTTTCATCTGAAGTGCCTTAAATTCCACACTAATTTTATAAATTATGCTGTCTATGGGGCTTCCATATCCAGCCCGCTTTTCTTCCCAGTTTCCAAATCTCATGAAAGTACAACCACCTCTGAGGTTCAGGCTGAAGGGCTTTGTATGGTAACAATTCTACTTGAATGAGACTTTTGGGATTTTGAGAATTTTTTATTCCTCATTTGTATTGCAAGGGAATACTTGGCGTAGTAGAAAAAAGAGTGGATTTGAAATTGGTAGTGTGAATCTGGGTCTCAGTCTCCTCAGCTGGAAAATAAAGCATTTGGACTTGAGACTTCTGAGATTTTCTGCCAAGTCTAAACTTCTAGGAGTCTATGGCTTGCAGTTACTTTTCTAAGTTGTTTCAAAATGTGTATCCGAGAGTTAACCATGCTTTTAGGGAACCGTCTGTGACTTGGCATTCTGCTCAGTTCTGCTGACAGAATCTTCTGTTGCATGAAGGATTTCCCTGGTATTCGACCTCCATGTTCTTCAGGCTTGTCAATGCTTGTAGCACAGCAGTGACCTTGCAACAAGAAACAGTCACTTTGCATTTCTTTCTGCCAGTATGCATCTCTCCAAAGACTGTCCCAGAGATTATTGATGAGGGGTATGGCCCAATGTGATTCCTAATATTTGTGTAGCTCTTTATGCTTTTCACAATGAATTCATGAACATTCATTTAGTTAATCCCCTGATAGTTTGGAGGTAAGCTATACTGGCATTATTATTCTCATTTGAAGAATGAGAAAGCCAACGATCTTTGAGGCTACATCACCTTAACAAGGTCACAGAGTAAATTAGTGGCAGTGGAAGGGATGGAATACAAATTTTCTGTTTTCTAGTTCAAGGTACCTTTAACTTGAGTTGTCTAGATGGGAAAGAAAAAGAACTTAACATGTAAACATACTATGTGTTGGAAACCATACTAGACAGTATTCAAACCACTAGTGTTTAATTCTAAGGGCCAAATCCTTTCCAGTGTCCAATATTTCCCCCTTGATAATTGGGTGAAAAATGCCAGCACTAGGTGCCATTATATAAAGTAGATCCAATTGGTTTTGTTTTATATGCAATTTAAACACTCTCAAATGTGATGGGCTATGTGTTTAGGGATGCAAATAAATAGTTTTGAGGTGGGATCATTTTCCTAGTGTCCTTCCTGGAGATTCTATGGACGTGAGTGAGGAGTGAGGAAAGTTTTATAGGAAATACACTGTTTCTCTGTAAGAGGCACCAAGTAATATGGGAGAAGCCAAGCATGTCACCACCCTCTCTCCTCAATGGTTGTTTGATGTTCAGAGGT
Organism: Tarsius wallacei; assembly: GCA_963574415.1. Taxonomy (NCBI): domain Eukaryota; kingdom Metazoa; phylum Chordata; class Mammalia; order Primates; family Tarsiidae; genus Tarsius; species Tarsius wallacei. Next base: position 16,260 of record CAUYQG010218022.1, read on the forward strand.
GCCAGGAATTCCTTGTAGATGCTCTTAAGTCTTTCTCCCCTGGTGTCTGGGCCCACAGTTTATCTCTAGGGTCTGACCTCATGGAAGTATTGCCAAATAACTGTAATGGTTCCTTCCATATTTTCCTCATTGGCTGTTGTGAGAATGAAATGATATATGTGATTATGTTGTGGAAATACAGCCAACTGGTCATAATAAGAAAACAACTGTATGTTTTCATGAGAGAATGGAATTGGGGTGCAAGAGCTGTTCTGTTATTTGCTAGTTCTGAGTCCTAGGGGAAGTGCCTTATATTTTTGGGCTCCTGTTTTCCCATCATGCCTGATGGTGATTTAAGGCATCAACAAGATGATTTTTGTAAAAATGCCAGACCCAGTACCTGGGTCTTTTCTTTTTTTAAATTTTTTATTTCAAAGATGTGGGGTTAGGTATACAAATGTTCATTATTCAGGTACCCTTGTTGATGAGGTGTGCCCCGCCCACCCACCCCCCGGCAGTTTCCCTCAACTGCCAATCCCATCCCCTCTTCTCTGGCAGTTTCCCACTACTGCCAATCCCTTTCTTACAGTATTACGATAATTGTTCAAGGTCCGCTTATGAGCAAGAACATGTGGTACTCTGTTCTTCGTTTTGTGATAGATCACTGATGAACTCTAAATCCATACAAGTTGCTGCAAAGTCCATATGTTTGTCCTTTATGGCTGCATAATATTCCATTGTATATATGTACCATATTTTTTTAATCCAGTCCAGTCTCGATGGGCAGCACAGTCGGTTCCATGTTTTTGCTATTGTGAATAGTGCTGCAATAAATATGCATGCCCAGGTATCTTTTTTGTAGAATGATTTGAGTTCCTCTGGACGTATTCCCAATAGGGGGATTGCTGGGTCATATGGAAGATCAATTTTTAGTTCTTTCAGCAATCACCACACTGTCTTCCATAGAGGTTGCACTATTTTGCATTCTCACCAGCAGTGTAGAAATGCTCCTTTTTCTCCACATTCTCTCCAGCAACTGTTGTTGTTTGTTTTATTTATTTGCTTTAAAAATTTTTCTTTATTTCAAAGATGTGAGGTACAATTCAGGGTTACATATACAAATGTTCATTATGCAGGTACCCTTGTTGATGAGGTGTGCCCCCCTCCCCTGGCAGAATCCCACTACTGCCAATCTTTTTCTTATAGTGTTGCAATAATTGTTCAAGGTCTACTTATGAGTGAGAACATGTGATACTCAGTTCTTTGTTTCTATGATAGATCATTCAGACTCTAAGTCAATCCAGGTTGCTGTGAAGTTCATAATTTTGTCCTTTGTTATGACTGCATAATACTCCATCATGTACATGTACCACATTTAAAAAAATCCAGTCCTCTTTCAATGGGCAGCACAGTTGGTTCCATGTTTTTGCTATTGTGAACAATGCTGCTAAAAACATGTGTGCGGGTATCTTTTATAGACTCTGTAGGAAGCTCTCCTTTCTTCTTACCTCTCTTTTGAGACGACTTGATTCCTGTTAAAAAGCCTAAGATAAGAAACATTCTTTTTGAAATGCTTTATGCGATTTAAGAACACAGGATCGGCAAGCATAGCAGATGTTAGGCAAGCAAAACAAGTTGTCAACTTATCTCCTCACATCAAGCTTTAATAGCACGTAGTCTAATTGTTCCTTTTTTGGTATAAGCTGCATATCTTTCTTCTGGGAACTCTTCTCCCTCTCTCATGTATTTCTGGTGGGGTTGACGGTGATGTGACTCTGCCCTCCTTGCAACAACGATCCATTCAGGGATGGACATGTGACCCTAGAGGAGACAATCGCAGTTCTTGAGTTTGCTGTGGTCACTGGTAGGTAAAGAGTAGCACTCTTCTCCAAGATTGAGCAAGGTTGTGAGCAAGATTGAGCCTGGGCTGCTGGTGGCTGTCTTTGCTGCCTTGTCGAAAGAGCCTCCTGAAGACGAGGCCACCATGATGGACCACAGAATGAAAGATAATTAGAAAAAAGGTTTCTCATGGCATATTTGGACCTCTACAGCTATCTGACCATGCTTAAAGTCAGCCCTGCCTGGGTCTGACTGCTTAGCTGTGGGACAAGAACTTTTTTTCTGGTTTAATCTAGTTTATATTGGTTTTCTGTCTTTTGTAACTAAGCAAACAGACAAACCACAACAATGAATACCTTCTAATGGGTACTTGGAGTGGGTGGAGGAGTCAATTGTCCTGGTGCCCAAGGAAGCACATAGTGGAGGGGTCCCTATAGAAGGCAGGCAGGGTGTTAAAGTGGGTCTCTGATGACCAGCTCTGCTTAATCACCACGGTCAGGAGCTGGTTTGCTTTTCAGAACAGATTTGCAGAGAGAATTCAAGGTATACACATTGACTTCTGACATCTACCCAATACAGTTGAACTATTGACTTTTTCTGGTTCTAGCCCAAAATCTTAATGTAATCTTTTGGGCCCAGCCATAGGCAGGACTCATGAGGAGAAGCTGCCCTTTCCACATCAGACTTGGTGCAGAGCCAGAGCACTGCAGTTCTCTGGAGGGAGGTGCAGCCAAGAATGCATTCCCTGCCCCTGGGCCAGCTATGCTTCTCCTCATATCTGCATTCATAGACAGACACCTCCATTCAGAAGCTTCCTTCTTGGGAGCATTGGCTGAGGCATGTTTCTCCACTTTGACTCAATACCTTTCTACGTCTAGCACTTTCTCTTCTTTCCTCCTAGCTGATGAATCCATAAGAGAAAAAAGTCTTTTGTTTAGAGCTCCTCAGTATTGAGACAACCTTCTCCATCTCTGTTGCATCCACCCAACCCTTAACCAGAGCCATTCCGTTGGGGGAAAAATGGACCACTGGGCAGCCAGCACCCATTTTTGCCTCTTATTTGCATTGTTGTAGTAAGTTCATAAAGGTTTGATTATTACTTTCAGTTGACTTATTGTCCTAATTGACCACCTGGACACCTGGCAGCTCCACAGCTTTAAATTCATTCCTCTGGATTCTTCTAAATATTATTGTGCATAATTATCCGGACTGGCTAGGAGTGGAGAAGAATGGCTGAGAGTGGATCTCAAATGTCCGTGCAGGATTTTCAACCCCAAACTGTCCATTTAAAAATAACTGATGCTCAGGTCTCATCCAAGACTAGTTATATCAGAATTTTTGTTGATGGAACACAGGTCTGGTATTTTTAAAGCTGCAGGTGACCTAATATTAGCCAAAGTTGTGAGCACTGCTTTCATGTGTATCAGAATCCTAATCTTGGAAATTAATAGCATAGATTCCTAAGCTCTCCTTGATGTACTAGATGAGAATCATTTAGGTGTAGGGCCTGGGAAACTGAAGAGTTCAGGAGATTCTGATACTGTGGTAATTAATTTGAAGATGGAAAAAATATATTGGCGCAGTGTGCATATGTGTGTGCAGGTGAGTGAGAGAGAGAGAGAGAGAGAGAGAGAGAGAGTGTGTGTGTGTGTATGTGTGTGTGTGTGTGTGTGTGTGTACTCTCTTGGTGGAGGGAAAGAACCAAGGAGGAAGGAAATAAAAACCCAGAATCTGAGGAATAACCTCAGAAGACCTGTGTATGTATCCACCCATCTACCTCTACAGGTTGGGTAGCAATGTGGTGCCGCAGTCAAGGGCACAGGGTCCCCTTGTTCAATCCTGATTGTGACAGTCATCTGCTCTGTTATTTTCGGCAGATTATGTAACCTCATGCAAACTCAGTTCCTTCATCTGAAAAATGGGAACAAACATGATATCCTCTTGCAGATTACCATGATATTTAAATAAGTGCTTATGAAGAATACAGTATAGTACCCAGAATGTCATTGTCTGATATGGTAGTCACTAGTCACATGTGGCTACAGAGCACTTAAAATGTGGCTAGTCTGAATTGTGATGTACAGTAAATGTAAAATGCACATTCTATTTTTAAGTTTTAGGATAAATGGTGCAAAATGTCTTATTAAGAATTTTAAGGGTGGGCGCAGTGACTCACGCCTATAATCCCAGCACTTTGGGAGGCCAAGATGAGAGAATTGCCTGAGTCCAAGGGTTTGAGACCAGTTTGGGCAGCTTGGCGAGACCTCGTCTATATAATAAATCAAAAAATTAGCCGGTGTGGTAGTGTGCGCCTTTAGTTCCAGTTACTTGGAAGGCTGAGGCGGAAGGATCGCCTGAGCCCAGCAGGTCAAGGCTGCGGTGGCTGTGAGCAGGCCACTGCACTCCAGCCTGGATGACAGAGTGAGACTCCAACTAAAAAAAAAAAAGAATTTAAAAATATTAAAATTATAGTATTTTGACTATATTGGGTGAAATAATATTTTAGACATATTGGGTTGCATAAAATATATTATTAAAATTAGTTTTATCTATTTTAAAAAACATCTGTTTTTTATAAAGTGTGGCTACCAAAATATTTGAAAATAACATGTATGGCTTGTATTGTATTTCTATTGAACACTGCTGACCTAGAACAAAATAAACTCTCAGAGACTGTTAGCATGCTATTGCTATTATTTTATGTATTTAATTCCAAAGGTGAGTTAGTGAACACTCGCTATGAGGGTTGTAAATATCCATCATTGATCAGATAGTGTATCTACCATTGAGGTAGTTGGAACTGTGTTAGGGCAAACAAAGACATCAGTAGTATGCGAGATTTGATTCTTCCTAGAACTCTGGGGTATACCTAATATAGTCCATGATTCCAAAACAAATGCAAGATAAGATGCTGCCAGAATTGTTCCCGGGACATTACAAATTGGGGTGATTGACTCAGGTACCCCAAAGCATATACAGTGTCTAGTGACAAGAAAGTGTCTTTGGGAGGGTGTTGAAGTTGAAGTACTTCACCGACCTATCAAACGGTATTTGAAGAAACTTCATTTTAATGTATCATACAGCCTGTCATCTCCACCTTTCCTGCCATTACAAAGAAAGAATTCAACCCTTACTGGGGCAAACAGTATCTGCTCCCCCACCCCCAAATTTATGTTGGTTTGGAATATCAGAAATGACCTTATTTGGAAATAGGATATTTTCAGTCGTAATAAGTTAATGCAAAGTCATTCAATGAGGATGGGCTCTAATCCTATGACTAGTGTTCTTGTAAGAAGAGAAAACAGACACACAGGGACAACATATGTAAAGACATAAGCAGAGATTGGAATCGTGTAGCTGCAAGCCAAGGGATGACAAAAATTGCTAGCAACCATCAGAGGCTGTAAGAGGCAAGGAAAGATTCTTCTTTAGAGCCTTTGGAAGGAGCATGGCCCTGACAATAAACTTGATTTTGGATTTCTGGCTTCCTGAATCGTGAGAGAATAAATTTTTGTTACTTCAAGCCACCCAATTTGTGGCAATTAGTTATGACAGCTCTAGGACACTCACGTATTGAATATTTACTTAAGCTAGGCTTGGTCTTCTTAATACTTTGGGAGATAAATACTAACTTTTTTTTCTTCTTGAACTCATTCTTGGGTCTAGGGAGAACATTGAGGAGATCTGGTGGTCTTGGCAAAGGTCTGAGAGAAACCAAGGAGTGTCAAAACAGTGTAACCAGAGAAGATTTCCAAAATGAAGATGAAGGAGCTACCTAATTGTCATAGCCAGAAAACAGTACCAAGAATTGGTTTAAGGTGAATACATAAATGGAAGAGAAATGATGAATTAGAAATGGGTTAAATTGTGAATAGTATGGCAAAGGGAGAGTAAGTTGGGTCTGAATGAAGAGCTTGGGAATAAGGCTGACATCAATATGAAAGGGGCTGAGCCCTGTTTCTGTGTTGTGCCAAGTGTGTGGCAGGGTGATGGTCTTTAAGATATAAATTTTTAGCTAAGAAAGATGGTTTATGCCTGTAATCTCAACACTTTGGGAGGCTGAGGCAGGAGGATTGCTTAAGCCCAGAAGTTCAAGACCAGCCTGGGAAACACAGCATCAAAACAACAACAAAAAAGCTAGGTGTGGTGGTACATGCTTGTAGTCCCAGCTACTCAGGAGGCTGAGGTGGAAAAATCACCTGAACCCAGGAAGTCGGCTGAAGTGAGCCATGATTGTACCACTGCACTCTAGCCTGTGCAACAGAGTGAGACTCTGACTCTCTTTCTCTCCATATATAGTCATATATATATGAAGTTGGTGTTCTGTTCACTGAGATAAGGCTACATTTGGTCACATGGAGATATGACAGAAGTTAGGTAAACCTATAGGACATGTGTGGTGCATTTTCTTCTATATTGTAATACAAAAGCAAATACATGTTTAGGAGTATAATGTAAAATTTCCATAAGTGCATAATCTGAAACATGAAATTGTGAAAGTTTTTCTTTTGTGGCATTCACTTTGGAATACTTTTATAGCTCCCAGCAGTACACAGCCACTTTTGTGTGCTGTCATGCCCACTTCCACCGATGGAAAGTTTGAAAAGCACTGATGGAGAAGACCTGGAAATACCTGGACAATATTTTCATTTCTGAGAGATGTCCCTAAACCTGCATATGTAGGCACTCATTAAACATTTGTTAACTCTTTTATGAGTGTTAAAGCCCACATACAAAAAAGTGACATATTTATTTGAACCTGTGCTTTGGCACATGCATTTATAAACAAAAGAAGAAAACATATATAGGGAGGGTGTTTATAGAAGGGTTAGGGATGTGTGCATAGTAAAACGTGTTTGATGATTCTCAGACTTGCAAACACTTTGGATGTATCAAGATAAGAAGAAATTAGACCAAGTGCTAATCTGCAGCTTTGCTTTCTCTACACAAGGCTTTCTAACCAAGAAAAACTCAGCGTTTCAATAGCCTGAAAGTATAGTGGGCTTTCTTTTGCAGGTTCCTTCTAGTTCAAGTTAGGCATCTGTCTATACATTTTTCTTCTACAAATCCATGCTCATATTTATACTACTCTTCTTTTAATTAATTATATGAAGATGTGTACAATTTTAGCCTCTGGGTTATCAATGGTAAATGAGACTTTTTGAATCTGGTTTCCTATGCAGAACTAGAACTATTGCTTGTTCTATTTAAAAAAAAATTAATTTATTATTATTTTTTCCTGTCTGCCCACTAGACCGAATGTTGCTTGTTCTTGATGTTACTTGTTCTTGATTTAAGCAATGAGAAGATTAAGAAATCTACAAACATGCCCAGTTGTCAAACCTGGGAGTCATCCTAGATCTTCCCTCTTCCTTCCAACACCTCATCAATCACCAGGTCATGAAATCTGCCTCTAGAGAGCTCTCAAATCCACTCACTAATCTTTGTCCTTTTACCTAGGTAAGAGTAGAGTCTACTCCTATATGGGAATGGGTGTGGGGTAAAAAAAAAAAGCTAAAGCTGCTGGAATTAGCATATCAAGTAAAACCCATTAATAGCTAAAATTACCCTTGGGTGAGAAAAATGGGGAGGAAATCCCTTAAATTATGCTCAGATCACCTGACCTGGACCCTTTAAAACTCAAAGCCTTAGAATAAACTGCTATTTCTCTTGCTTTTCCAACTGAGACCATCCTTTATCTGGACTAAAGCCTGTTTGACAGGAGGCAGGATGATAAGGTAAATAAGGAAATTTCTCTATTTATTTTATTTCATTTTAGCTAAACAATTAAAAATGAAAGGATGTGATGGCATTGCCTTGCACTGGCTGGCCAGTCACCAGCCGTTTCAGGGAGGTTTTGCTAACCCAGTCCACCTAGATAAGGGTATTAACTAAATAGGATTATATTGGCTGCGGCTTCATTTCTGCCACCATGTTATTTGGGATCATCGTGTGAAAGAAAGACAACGTTCGACTTAACTGGCCAGAAACACAACAAAGCAGAATGTGGGTTTTCTAGGGATGAAAGTGAATAGGATTATTGATAAGGGCACCCTGGCCTGCTCTGGTCTCAGGAGGCTGCTGAATGTTTCTATTCCCAAAAGCCACGTCCTGGATTTTCTCTCTCCTTTTTTTCCCCCTACAAGGTAGCCAGCCATGGCATGGGAGACTTTTCTGCTGATCTTATTTTTCCTGCTTAGTGTTCCAGTTAGTCTTCCGTGACAGAAACTGCCAAGGGATGCTCCAGCCTCCAGCCGCCAAATCAGTGTGAAGTCAGTGGCTAGAGTACACCTTGGACTGGATGAACCTGTGTTCACATCCTGCTTTCACCGCATTTAGCTGAACGTCTCTGGGAAAGTTTCTGAACTAATCTGCTTCTTGCCTCCTCTCAGCTATTAAATGCAATGTTTCTGTTGATTTTACAGAGTTGCTGAGAGGATTACACACGCAGCTCCTGAATGTGCTAAAAATGGAGTTGCTTCCCCCTTCTCTGGGAGGATGTTCCTGAAGGTTCCTAGAAGAGACAACAGCTAGGTGGAACCTATTATCAATGTACCCTACATACTACACTCATAGAATTTACAACAGGACAAAAGACAAAGTGGCTTTGTTTGAGTAGTCTTCAAGCATAAGATTATTTTTCTGTTTTTCTCTTGTACACACTTGCTCTCACATGATCATGCAGCTTTACAAGCTGTTAGGCCTTGGATTGAATTCACTGTGGCAAGGTCACTTTTGGTGACCATAAATTTGTAGATGGATATCTGCTTGGTCATTCTGCCTGAGATAGAGAAGTGATATTTCCTGACTGAGTTAGAAAATGGTATTTCTCAAGCACTTTCTAATCTGTGGCCAGGATAAACAGAAGAGGGAAAACCTATCTTCTTTCTCCTCCCCATGTAGACATTTGTCAACATGACTACCTGTTTGAGTTCCAGTCCTCAAAGTGCTGATGACTAGCCAGCCAGTGCAAGAGGCAAAAATGTTTTAACTTGGAAGCCAAACTGATCAACTGAGAGTTGGTACCTGTGATACTTTGTCTGAGGTGTCTGAGATTGCATCTTGAATCCACAGAAAGAGAGTCATGATCAATTTGTGATGTCTGCTGTGGACACGGATTAAGGCATGATACCATGTGGTTCCCATACCAACATAGCATTCACTTTATCCATTATTAAGCTCTTTCTATCACAGTGCCTAGTTCTTCTCCCCACCTTTTTGCCTTGTAGGATACTGGCAGAACACAGGAAGGAAATATAGGAAAGGGTGACATACAACCATTCCCATTTTTGTGTGCCCTTAACATTTTGTTCATATTTTAACGAGTGCTTTTACCTAATGTACAATAGTCATTTGTTTATTGTCATTGAATGCATCTCTTTCCACTGCTATTCTGTAGATGTCTTGAGTTTGGGACCAGTAGTCTTCATTCTGATACTCTCTCCACCCCCTACCTCCCACTCCAAAACCTGGTCTCATGCCTGACACGTAATAGTCGTTTGATTTTATTGCCTAGTTCAACTTTTCAACTCTACTTTTTAAAACCACCCTCCACACTGCCAGCAGAAATATAGTTCTAAAATAAAAATATAATTTTGTCTCATTTCTTCTTAAAACCTTTTCTGACCCCAGTTGGCTAAAGGATAGAGTCCAAGTTCTAAATCTTTGTTTTGGCAAAACAAGTCTTTGGAGATTTTGTTCTCACCTTGTTTTCTGATTCACTGGCCACTGTTCTCTTCTCCACCTCCTAAGCACCCTATTACATGGTACCTTTGAGCCTTTAAACCTGTAGGGTAGGCAGCACATATACCCTGTGTGTTGCTCTTCATCCTTTGGAATTCCATGTCTTGAAAAGTTGAGACACAGTGTGGCTAAGCATGTGGGCGGAACATCAGGCTGCTGAACCTGAAATCCTGACTAGTTTTTTGACCTCAGGCAAATGAATTCACTTGTCCCAACCTGAACTCTTTTATCTACAAAATGGGAGGCATTCGAGTGCTTGGTGGGAGAAATCAATGAGTAATCTATATAAAAAACTGAGCATGATGCCTGGCATCTGGTGAGTATCAGTTAAATTAATCTATTTTCATAAGTGGGATTCAGAGCCAAACTCACAGCCGATTGGGGAAAACTGACAAGATTGCAGCATAAATAGGATGCAAAGGGAACACAATGGGCAAGCCCAGGAAGAGGACACCAAATCCAGACACACCCAAAGAGCACAGGAGTGTCTGAAGGAATGCCTCTGAGAGGAAGGGATGCTTGAGCTGAGTACTGAAGAATGGGCAAGAAGTGTGGCATGGCGGGGGGATGTATGGCATGTGGAACTGGGGTCTCATGGAATATCTGGCCCCCGTATCTGGCTGTGTTGGGGGAGAGACAATCAGCCCCAAGTGAATGTCGTGTTTTGGTTCCTTTTGGATGCAGTAGTCTCCTGGTTAGCCCACTGGTGTTCCAGACACCTTGTCCCTTTCTCACATGAAGGAGAAAAATGGAAAAGAAGATGTCTCAGGTGCTAAAACTTTCCTCCTGATGGAAGGGCAGATCAGACATAAGTGTGCCTTTCTTGGTGAGTCAGAGTGTGTGAGTGTTGCTAGGGCTGAGTGGTTCTCTGTGAGTGAAGAGTAGGCTATTTTACCCTTGACATCCCATGGGTAGATCAGTAGCCTGGGGGCTGTGATGAGAGCTCAATTTGCATAGCTGCCTTTGACATGTATGAAACAAAACGAACTCTTGATCTGTCTCTCCTTGCAGTATCATTCATGATTAGTCAAAATTGTTTCCCCAAACAATGAAAAAAAAGAAGGGGAGTGACTTTTACTATAGGTTTAAAAAAAAAAGAGAGAGAGAGAACGATCCTTATGAGACTTTGCATTGAGGCTTAATTTAATTGGACAGGAATTTGACAATACCAGGGTGTATATAAGGCCAGGTTGAGGGAGGGCATTAGAATCATGGAAAGCATGACAATGTGATAAGTTAAAAATTAGAAAAGGCAACAAATTTCTCTATTTTTTCCTTTAAAATTTAAATGGATTAATGTCAATATAAGTAAATCTCAGGAGAAAAAAAGTAAAGTTAGATAAGCAAAAATGCAATATGAATGTGATAGGAGATGTTATTGCATGAGGCTTAACTTTATCTGAAAGAAATGCAAGAGAAAATACAAAGCATTGTATTCATTTGTAATTATCCTGTGGCTGATAAGAACATTGTGTAAAAAAATAGATAGAGCACTAAGTATACCATAACATGGATATTTAAGTGAAGTACCAATGTATTTAAAGAGTACTCATTGTTTTGTATTGTTTAGGGTAGGCTCTTTGGGGTTTTTCTGTTTCAATAGTTGAAATAGTGAATAGCGTGTGTGTGTGTGTGTGTGTGTGTGTGTGTGTGTTGTGTGTGTGTATTTGTGATCTGTCTCATTCTGTAAGTGGGCATGAATATTGAATTCCTTTTATTTTTGAACACCTCGTAAGTCACCTGTGAAATGTTATAGTCTTCTTAAATTTTTGCTAAATGAAAATAATCAAGGCCTAAAATTTAGCTGACTTAACCAAGTGTTTTTAGGTACACCTGAGGTTTGAATCTAGCTCTTTTGACCCCAAATTTGTTGGCATTTCTGCTACATTATGCTGGTTCCATTTGGGGATTTAAGCAATAAACATGATTATAGGTAAATTCAGTTGGTTCTGGGGAAGAGTAACCCCTTTCAAATATAATTTGTATTATAATCAAGAAACTGAAAGAAGATGCTTTCTCCCCTAAGCATCACCCTGCTTAGAATTCTTGATGATTCCATCCAGGTTGCTGTTCATGATTTTGTTCTTCTTTATGGCTGCGTAGTATTCCATTGTGTATATGTACCACACTTTTTTTATCCAGTCCTCTTTTGATGGGCAGCATGGTTGGTTCCATGTTCTTGCTATTGTGAACAATGCTGTGATAAACATACGTGTGCAGGTATCTTTTTTATAGAGTTACCACAGAAACAAAGAGCTGAGTATCACATGTTCTCACTCATAAGTGGACCTTGAACAACTACTGTATTACTATAAGAAAAGGATTGAAAGTGGCGGGAAACTGAGGGGAAGGTGGTCGGGGGGTGGAGAGGTGGGATTGACAGCAGTCGATATCTGCCTGGGGAAGGGGGGGCCCACCTCATCAATAAGGGTAACTGCATGGTGAATATCTGTATACCTAGCCCTGAACTGTACCCCACAATTTTAAATAAAATTTAAAAGAGGAAAAAAAAAGAATTCTTGATGATTGCCAATGCCATTTCTCTTTTTGAAGATAAAGACTATGTTTTTCCAGTCTAGATGCCCACATGGAAATTTAAAAACTAGTCAATTGTCTCAGGACTAAAACAGTATGTCAAACAGTGGGAGTAACTAGGTCTTTTTACCTGGATGCTTTTGTTTTCATTAGACACTTGAATGTCATGCGGCCATAGTTAAAACATTCTAATGTTTCATTCTTTTTCCCAGTGATCACACTGAGGACCTATGCTCCCTATGGAAAAGGCCAGTGACAGCTGGTTACCTGATTCCTTGTGTTGAGTTTCAGTTTCTGGGTCGATTTTATCAGCCATGAAAATTACTTCCCAATGCTAGTCAAAATTCTATTTTCCTCTTTAAAATTTGTTCAGATTTCTTGGCTCTCCATTAAAAAAATATAATCTTAGCATTATTTAAAAATAAATAAATAAACAGGGTGAAATGTTTAAATAATACAAATGATACAAAATTCTGAAAGCCAAAATATGAGTCTTCTTTATTTGAGAAGTATTTTTTTTCCTCCTGGAGAAGAGAAAAGCACTAACAATTTATCTTTTATTCATCTAGAAACTTTCTGTGTATAAATTCAAGCAAAAACATGTACATATAGCTTGTAACAAAATTAAAGCAGATTGGTACAGAGTTCTTCACTTTATTTTTTTCATTTTCAGTTAATATTGAATTTTGGCTCTTTTAGCCCAATCAGTGATCTAACTCACTTTTATATAGGGCTAGTGGCTGGTATTCCATTATATGAATGTGGCATTCTTTATTTATATAGCCCCACAGATTTTTGTTGTTCTACTCTTTTTTTCCCCTTGGTAAACGCAAGCAACGCTACACTGAACAATCATCTACATAGATTTTTGCACATATGGGCATACATATCTGTAGAGATATCTGTAGGTTACATTTTCAGAAGTAGAATTATTGGGTCAAACTATCTGTACACCTTGTCTCATTTTGCAATATCTATGTCTATATTGTCCAATGGCATAATTAATTCATTTATTTAATTCAACCATTTAATTTAAATTAACAACTTAAATTTCCTAATCATTGCTACCAAACCAAACTTTTGTCTGCTTTTCTTGTGTGGTAAGGCCAAGCATCCACACCAATGTTTGCTGCGAGGTGAGGGGTGGGAGAAGAGGGTGCTTATTTGCAGGCACCAAGCAAGGAGAATCAGGCAACTTGAGACCTGGTGGCTTACAAACAAGGGTTTTTAAAGGCAGGAGTAAATTTCAGGAAAGCAGAAAGCCTGTGAGCAAAATCATAAATTAGTAAATGAAGGTTATGCATTGGTTTGGCCTAAAAAGGCAAGGACTTACAAGTCATAGGTAGATTCAAAGATTTTCTAATTTGCTATTGGTTAAAGAAGACAGACTTTGTTGAAAAATCTGGGCTCAGCACAAAAGAATGTTAACTGTGGCTTATGGGTGTGATTTCCTCCAGGTCCCTCAGGAAGAATTTCAGAACAAAGAACAGCAGTCAGGTTTCAGTCCTCACTTCCTTCTTATATAAACTCTACATGCCAGTGGATCTATTTGATGGGAGTCTGTATTTCTGAAAAGCAATTCAGGGATATCGGTTAAGCTGTTTGATTACTATGGGGAATCAAAAATCTCAGGACTCTAATTTCCTTGGCTGTTGTTTTAACCTTGTCAAGTTGCTCATTTACTTCCCAGGTCTAGCTAGGTACCCGGAATTTTCCTTGAAGGAACTCAAGATTTTTTATTTATATCTATGCTTTGAGGGGCCTATAGGTCAAAAATTAAAAATTAAAAAAGATACAGAAAGTTACTACATATGGATAAAAGTTTCAATCCATCAACAAGAAATACCTCCTAAACATATATGCACCCAACGTAGGTGTACCAACCTCTATAAAGCAGCTTCTAGGTAAACTAAAAAGGGACATTGACTCAAAAACTGTCATAGCTGGGAACTTAAATACGCTACTAACAACCCTAGATAGATCATCGAGGCAAAAAATCAACAAGGAGAACCAGAACCTCAATTTAACGCTTGACCAAAAGTACTTAATGGATACCAACAGAGCATTCCACAGAATATTGATTCTACTCATCACCACATGGAACGTACGCCCACATCCTTGGACATAAATCAAGCGCAAAAAAATTCTATAAGATCAAAATACTGCCATGCACCTTCTCAGACCACAGTGGAATAAAAATAAATATCAACACCACCAAAGTTACCCCAAAACCCGTGATGACATAGATACTAAGCAACATGATGCTGGACAATTTCTGGGTCAACACAAAAAACAAAAATTAAAAGATTTCTGGAAACAAATGAAAATAAAGACACATCTTACCAAAACCTCAGTGATACCATGAAAACAGTACTGAGAGGGAATTCATTTTTTTTGAACACATATCAATAAAATGGAAAAATTACAAGTTAACAGCCTAACAAATCACCTATGGGAATTGAAAAGACAAGACCACCAAAACCCCAACTTCAGCAGAAGAATCCAGATCACCAAAGTAAAATCCCAAATACAGAGCATAAAAGACCAAATTATCGTAGAAAAAAAATCAATGAAACAAAAATCTGGTTCTTTGAAAGGATAAATAAGATTTACAGACCCCTAGCCAGATTAACCAGGAAAAAGAGAGAAAAAGCCCAAATAAACACAATCAGAAATGCAAAAGATCAAATCACAACAGACCCTGAAGAAATACAAAAAATTATCAGAGATTAGTTTGCACACCTGTATGGAAATAAACTTGAAACCTAAATAAAATGGAGGACTTTCTTACATCACAAAACCTCCCAAGGTTGAAACAAGAAGAAATTGAGACATTAAATAGACCAATAACAACCTGGGAAATAGAGTCCACCATAAGAAAACTACTCACAAAAAAGTCCTGAACTAGATAGTTTTCCATTGGAGTTTTACAAAACATACAAGGAGGTGCTGATATTGATCTTATTGAAAATATGCCAAGCAATCATGAAAGATGGAACTCTCTCCAAATCATTTTATGAAGCTAACATCACACTGATACCCAAATCAGGTAAAGATCCAACAAAGAAAGAGAGCTACAGGCCAATATCCTTGATGAACATAGAAACAAAAAATATGCAACAATATTCTAGCAAATTGAATCCAACAGCACATCTCAAAAATTATCAACCATGACTAAGTAGGCTTCATCCCTGGGATGTAGGGCTGGTTCAACATCTGTAAAACTATAAATGTAATTAATTAAATACACCAACAGATGTGAAAATAGGAATCACATGATTATGTCATTAGATGCAGAAAAAGCATTCGATAAAATCCAGAATCCCTTCTTGATAAAAACCCTTGAACACCTATGCCTAGGTGTTCTACTTCTACAGACCTCAAAATAGTAGGAGCCATCTATGATAACCCACAGTCAGTATATTTCTAAATGGACAAAAATTGGAAGCATTTCCCCTGAAAACTGGAACAAGACAAGTGTGCCCACTTTCACTCCTCTTGTTCAATGTAGTATTGGAAGTCTTAGCTAGAGCAATCAGATAAGACAAGGAAATCAGGGGTTTCCAAGTAGGGAAAGCAGAAGTCAAACTATCCTTCTTTGCAGATGATATGATTCTATGCCTTGAAAATCCAAGAGAATCTATCAAAATCCTTTGGCACTGATAAAGGACTTTGACAAAGTCTCAGGGTGCAAAATCAACATGCAAAAGACAGTAGCATTCTTATACACCAGCAATAAACAGAGACCCCCCCAAAAAGCACAGTCCCATTCATAGTAGCCAGAAAAATAAAACAAAACAAAACAGAACAAAACAAAACCTTGGCATCTTCCTAACCATAGAAATTGAAAGACCTTTACAAAGAAAACTATAAAACATTGCTTAAAGAAATTGAAGATGATACAAATAAATAGAAAAATATTCCATGCTCATGGATTGGAAAAACCAATATTGTTAAGATGTCCATCCTACCCAAGGCAGTCTACAGATTTAACACAATACCCATTAAATTGCCAACATCATTATTCTCAGACCTGGAAATGACTATACAGAAATTTAAAATGGATCAAAAGACCTAAACATAAAACCTCAAACTATAAGAACCTTAGAAAATGCAGGAGAAACCCTTATGGAAATTGGAACTGGCAAGCAATTCCTGATCAAAACCCCAAGTGTCCATGCCATAAGAGATAAGATAGACAAGTGAGACTTCATCAAACTAAAAAGCTTTTGCAAAATGAAATAAACCATCAAGAGAGAAAGGTATAGTCCAAGACTGGGAAAAAATGTTTACCAACTGTATATCTAACAAAGGTCTAACATATAGTGTCTATAAGGAACTCAAACATGCCAAAAAGAAAAAAAAAACAAGCAGCCCTATTAAAAAGTGGGCAAAAGATATGAATAGACACTTCTCAAAAGAAGACATATGAGCAGCCAATAGACACATAAAAAAATGCTCAGCCTCTCTAATTATCAAAGAAATGCAAATTAAGACTACACTGAGATACCACCTAACTCCAGCCAGGATGGCCATCATTAACAACTCAAAAAACAACAGATGCTAGAGGGGATGCGAGGAAAAGGGAACACTCTACACCATTGGTGGAAATGTAAGCTAGTACAACCTCTGTGGAAAATAGTGTGGCAGTTCCTAAAAGATCTAAAAATTGACCCATAAGACCCAGCAATCTCCCTTCTGGGAATATACTTGGAGGAACTCAAATTATTCTACAAAAAAGATACCTACACATGCATGTTATTGCAGGACTATTCACAATAGTGAAAACATGGAACCAACCATGCAGCCTATTGAAATAGACTGGATTGAAAAACGTGGTACATATGCACAATGGAATATTATGTAGCCATAAAGAAGGACAAAATTATGAACTTCACAGCAACTTGGATGGATTTAGAGTCTGTAATACTCAGTGATCTATCACAGAAACAAAGAACAGAGTTCCACATGTTCTCACTCATAAGCTGACCCTGAACAATTATCATA
>CAUYQG010218026.1:0-77130 GCA_963574415.1 Tarsius wallacei
AATTACAAGTTTGGGTTGAACATGGTGGCTCACGCCTGTAAACCCATCACTTTGGGAGGCCCAAAAGGAAGGATTGCTTGAGCCCAAGAGTTCAAGAACAACCTGGGCAACATAGCAAGACCTCTTCTCTACAAAAAAAAAAAAAAAAAAAGCTGGGTGTGGTAGCATGTGCCTGTAGTCCCAGCTACTCAAGGGACTGAGGCAGAAGGCTCACCTGAGCCCAGGAGGTGAGTCGTGATAGTGCCACTGCACGCCAGTTTGGAAGACAGAGAGACCCAACTCAAAAAAAAAAAAATTACAAGTTTGGATGGTTTGTTTTACTGCAGAATTTCTACATCATAAAGGTGGCAAATGCAAGATTCATCTCCAATAGCATGGCTTCATTCTTAAGTGTATTAGAGTGACTGGCTGAAACTTACATCTATTTTGATGAGTCCTCTTATGGTGTAGTCTGTAACCTGTCTGTCAATTTCTGGATGAAATTAAGCACATTTCAAAGGTAAATACAATTCAGAGGTATAAGTTTTGCATATATGTGTATATATGTATGTCAATACATAAATTTTGAGGGGAGTAGATAACATACATACATATATGAATATATGTGCAAACAGTGCACCTATATAGTTTTAAAAGATCAGTCTGATATAGGTCCCAGACATCAATTTGTATTTATTCCTGCAAAATTTCAATGCTACCATGCTGAAAGGAGATTGGATTTCATACTGTGAAAGACTTCGCGGTCTGTGATAGGACTTTTGTTGTTGTTGTTCTAGTATTTTGTTTGTTTTTATGGTCTTGGCAAGCACATGCTTATTCTTTGGTGGTTGGTTTATTTTTGGAAACACCCCCAGAGCAATTGGAGGTAATATACAGCACATGAAATGGATGCTCAGGCTGGAGATTTTATCTTTGTTCAAAAATAAGGTATAATGTTACAGTAATACGACTATTTTATATTTTGTGTCACTTTATATTTTATGTCACTTTCAATGATTTTTCAAATATTTTAAGCAGTGGAAGGATCCTTGAAACATATATTGCTTCCTAAGATTAATTTTTGAGGGAATACTTTCATTTGGACATGGAAGCTATGTTTTAAAAATCTATTTAGACTATATTTATATCATGCAAAATATACATCTCACATGCTTTCTTAGAAAGTTAATGTGGACAAATATATGAATAAGAATATTTCCAAGTCCCCCCATCTTTAAAATAAAAATTTAAGAAAAGAATATTTCCAAGTAATCAAGTTTCTTTTTTTACTGATAAACCCATAGATTGAGCTAAGAGGGTTGAAATTTAGCAAAATATAACAAAACAAACAATAATATAAACAATATTGTCAATAGAGTTTGTAATATGTATCTCTTTCAAGAAATCCATGGATGCTTTGCTGTTAATATCTCAGGCTTTCACTGGTACAACACTATGAGATTTGATGATGTGAGACTTCCCTCTTGTGTACCTGGAATTTATACAGTACTATTCTTTGTGGGCAGTATTCTGGGACATTTTAAAAAGTTATTCTTTATTATCTCATAATGGGGTCAAGTGCTGGAAGACAGCAAATGGGACATAGTCAGTAAAGAGAGAAGAAGCATTTAGAGGAATAGCACATGGGGTTACTTTTATCGATAATAGATTTAACTTGAGGCAGTTAGTCTTGTATTACCAAAGAAATAGTGCCAACTGTAGATACCATTTGAATTAAGACTATGGGTATCTTTCTTTGATATGTGTTTTTCTTCCTCATAATCATACATATGTGCTCCTCCATACAAAGATTTGCAGTTAATTTTCTAATTGGAAAAAAAATACATAGTTAAAGAAGAACACTTTGAAAGCAAATAAGTAAAACTGTAAGAATTACTTATCATTATTTCTAATGGCTGCAAAGTATACTACAATTTTAATGCATCCTAATTTTTTTAAAACAGCTCCTTATTGGTAGACATTGAAGGTATTTCCATTTTTTTATCATTTGTAGATTATGTTGAATCAACATCCTTGTACACTTCTGTATACTTGTCCAATTATCTCCTTAGAATATACTCCTTAAAAAAAGAGATAGCACAGTCCTTTTAACTTTATCTTCATTTCCAGGTTAGTTTCTTTGCCCAGGAATATAAAGTTTTTACCAAAAATATAAAACAGGATGAGGATTAATTCATATGTGTCTACTCATGAAGGATAAATGAATAGGAACAGAGTAAGTTATAAGACATATGGTTTGCTAAATGCTAAATTACAAGATTGATATGCATACACAGAGAAATAATTATCAGTATGTTTTTTAAATGAAAGTTTAATACCATGAAGTAAAAAACAAACTTTCAAAAATTCTGTTCTCCTCCCCTCTCTTTCAGGTAATAAAAAAACGTAAAAGGAGTAATACCTTCTGCATTTTAAGTGAAAAAGAAACACATTTTAAGTCCAAGTTAAGATGTAGAAATACACCCCTACAGTTTTTATAAGTGTTTTGCCTCTTCTCATTAATTAAAGCCTGAAATACTCTATCTAGTGCTTTATTATGACAATATTCCATCAAAAGTCCCATAAGTTATTTCATTAGAGGTTACATAGGCTTGGGTATCATCTGGCTTAGAATAAAAAGTAAGAAATCAAATCTGATCAGATTTGTTCTGAGAATTGGAGTCTGCATTGAAGCTTTTGAACAATTATGCACAGGACTGAGCAAAGGCTATTGTTTGCTTATGTGGTGAATTGAAATTGCAAATGTTAATGTTATTCCCAAGAACACTTTTTAATTTATATCAAAATTGTATAAACAGGGTCACTAGTACTAAATGGGATGTCAATGACCTATGAAGATCAGAAAGTAAACAAAAGATCTTAAAATAAGCATGTAATCTGAACACCTCCAGAACTGTTGTATATTGAAAGGCAATTGTTTACATAAAGAAAGGGGAAATTACTTAGTGCTAATTCTGTTTGTGGCAGGCTCCCTTTCCCCCAATCCATCAGCAAAATGGTGACGGACAAAGGTTTCACTATGTCTGTTTTGAAGGACTGTGGAGAAAATCAACATGAACCAATGGTTCATGTCCTTTACAATCATGGGCATTCAGATCATACCTACTTCCTGTATGGGGCTGTTTAGCTTCAGGCTAAGTTCCTTTTTCAGGATGAGTGTTGCTGAGGTAGAGTAGTAGCCAGGAAAGCTGAGTGAGATTAAAGGAGTAAGATATAGCTGGCAGGAAGAGATAGGTAGATTCACGAAGGTTCACATTCAAGGGTTTCTTTGAAGCCCACACGTCCATCTTTAAAAGGAATTCTAGCCAGATGGAGAACAAATGGGAACATGTTTTTGGATGGGTAAGCCACATGTTTTGGGTTCAAGGGTGGATGAGGGCTGAGTTTCAAAAAATTTTATGCAAAAAGGAGACAATATGTGAAGAAAAATAGAGATTATTTTTAATAAGAGTTATTAGACAAATAATTATGGATCTGAAACTGAGGCAAATTAAAAACTTACTGAAGTACAGTAGTCCCCCCCTTATCCACAGAAGATTCATTCCAAGACCCCCTGTGGATTCTGAGCCACAGATAGTACCAAACCCAATTGCCATGATAGGAACACGTTTCTGTTTGTGTCTTCTGCAAATTTAATGCCTTTCCCACTTTAACCAAGCACTCATCACATTCTGTGGCTGTAATTTCTGCAGTCTGAGATATTACAGCAAAACTAGCATGAGTTTCTTTTTCCTTCTTCACAATTTCAAGGATTCTCACCTCATTCTTACCATAGATATTAGCAACCTCAGTATATGATTTTTAATTTCCACATGAAGTCCAAGAATTTCATCTTTTCACTTGAAGGAAGCACTTTCTGGCAGTGCTTCTCTTTGTCAGACCTGAATTACCAGCATCAGTACTCTTGTCCTTTGATGCCATTATTAAGTAAAAGAAGCGTCTCTTGAACACAGCACTGAGATAGTACAAGAGTCAATCTGATAACTGAGTCAGCCACTACTCGGTGACTAATTGGCAGGAAGTGTAGACAGCGTGGGGACACTGAATAGAAGGAGGAGTTACATCCCAAGCAGGACCGAGAAGAACAGCGTGAGATTTCATCACTCTGCTCAGAATGGAGCACAATTTAAAACTTAAGTAGGCTAGGCTCAGTGGCTCAGTCTGTAATCCTGAGACAGCTAGTTCGAGACCAGCCCGGGCAACTTGGAGAGACCTTGACTATACAATAAATAAAAAGAAATCAGCTGGGCATGGTAGCGTGCGCCTGTAGTTCTGGCTCCTTGGAAGACTGAGGTGAAACGATAGCCTGAACCCAGCAGGTCAACACTGGGGTGGCCGTGAGCATGCCACTGCACTCCAGCCTGGGCGATGGAGTGAGACTTGAACTCAAATAATAATAATAATAAAGTAACTCACGCATTGTCTATTTCTGGTACTCCCATGGAATATTTTTGGTAACTGAAACGAAAGAAAGTGAAACTGCAGATAGAGGGAGACTGCTGCAAATAGTTTTTGCATAAGACACAAAAAGAAGTATCAGTCCTCCAAGTCTCCAAGGGTGTGATTCAAGAGGTAGTGTAGTCTAGCAGCTATGCACATTGCTCTGTGGTCATACTGTGTGGATTTGGATCCAGGCTTTTCTAGTTACACTGTGTGACTGAGGGGAAGTCATTTGACCTCTCTGTCCCTGGCTTTTCTTATTATTAAAATGGAAACAATTATAGTTTCCACTTGCTAGGTGATGTGAAAATTAAATGAGCCCTACCTGCAAGGTGCTCAGAGCAGTGCGCGACACATGGAGTAAGCACTCTGTGAACATACTATTTGTCTGAAAACTTGAAGACTCACGAAGTTGGACACTCTGCTTAAAGATACCTGTTCTGCTTCTTTCCATTCCATTTGGCAACTCAATTTGTTTGACTCTGAATACGTTTTTTCATCTTAAGAGTCACTTCTCAACAGGATTATTTGTATTTAGATGGGCCCACCTAAAGTTGCTATCAATTAATAAACACAACAGCAGCAATTATTTGGCACCCATATTAACTGGATAGAACAGTACCGTGAGGAAGAGGAAGATGTGCTAAGGCAATGGGAAAGCTCCTAGGATAAGCAATCCCCTTTTTCTGCTTTACGTCAAATTAGCCCAGCAATCACAATTTTGCAAATTGTGTGGAAATTCTTTTTAAAAAAACTTTTAACTTTTTAATTTTAAAGATGTGGGGTACAATTTGGGGTTCATTATGCAGGTACCCTTGCTGATGAGGTGTGCCCCCCGTTCTCCAGGGAGATTCTCACTACTGCCAATCCCACCTCCCCACCCCCCCTGCACCCCCGCAGTTTCCTGCTACTGCCAATCCTTTTCTTATAGTATTATGACAGTTGTTCAAGATCTGCTTATGAGTGAGAACATGTGATACTCAGTTCTTTGTTTCTGTGAAAGATCACTCAGTATTATAGACTCTAAGCCCATCCAGGTTGCTGTGAAGTTCATGATTTTATTCCTTGTGGCTGTGTAATATTCCATCGTGTATATGAACCATGTTTTTTAAAATACAGCCCTCTTTTGATGTATGGAAATTCTTAAACCTATGCTGTTTCAGTGCAAACACCAAAGAAGGAAGGTGCCAGTATCAACCTGTGCAATAACATAGACAGCTGTGATACATTTTCTGACTTCTTGATTGATCCATAGAAAGGAAAAAATTGTCTTATTTGAAGATAGTCATGAAGGGGAAGGAATTCATGAAAGTTGCACAGATTGATTGTGGAAAAAGACAATGGGAAAAAATCCTGGAGTTTTTGCTTTGGTTGCTGGCTACGGAGTTAGCACAGGGCTGCCGCAGCCCACCCAGGTAAGTGTTTGAGGCCTCAAAAGACAGAAGAGACTGGAAGGGAAGGACACACACACACACACACACACACACACACACACACCCAAACAAGAAGTTATTAGACCAGTAAATATACATCTTACTGAAATACCAAATTATATTTTAAGGATTAGTACTTTTGTTTTTAAATTGCATACATCAGACTTGGACATTATAATCTTCTCGGTGTTTGAAATTTCTCCAGTGTTGATCCAATCCTAGCTTCAAGGTTGTTCAGTAGAACAAGATCTGTATCTTGAAAGTCAAAGGTGGTTGGAACATTGTTTTACTAGCACATTGATTCTAGAACTGTATTTATTTTTATGAATTTTAGATTCAAGGGGTGCATGTGCAGGGTTGATACATGGGTATATTGTGTGATGGTGAGATTTGGACTTCTTATGAGCCCATCACCCAGGTGTTGAGCATGGTGCCCAATGGGCAACTTTTTCTCTCCTCCCTCCAGTCTCCCTTTAGGAGTCCCCAGTGTCTGTTGTTATGCCCACGTGTACCCAGTGTTCAGTTTGCACTTTAAGTGTGTCTCCAACTTTTTTTTATCTCTGTATCCTGTTACATTTTTAAAAACAATTGAGAACTTTCATATTGTTGTATTTATTGATATTTACTATATTAGAAGTTAGGACAGTGGAAAATTATTTATTAATTCATCCAAATACTAAAGCAATTTTCTGTTTTGATAAATAATTTTTTTATTAAAATACATTTGCCCAAAGAAAAACAATGAATAAAAATAACTATTTGCTTCTACATTTAATTCGTTGTGGTATTTCATGCCATGCAGCCTCTGGAAAACTCCACTTTAATATGACAAGAAAACGAGAAAACGAATGGAAATAGCTATTTTGTATTTTGATGAACAAAGTTTTGAAGTCACAGACTTTCTGGAAATGATGCAGGAATGCTCCGGGAATCTCCAAACCACACTTGGAGAACTCACATTTCAGAACAGTCTTATACTTGGTCAAGACTGAGAGGCCTGATTTTTGTTGTTATTTCATTTCTATAGGTTATTGATTTTATTTTTCTTCTTTTATTTATTTATTTATTTTGAGCTGGAGTCTCACTCTGTTGCCCAAGCTGGAGGACAGTGGCACGCTCCCGGCCACCGCGGCCTCAACCTGCTGGGCTCTGGCGATCCTTCCGCTCAGCCTTCCAAGTAGCTGGAACTACAGGCGTGCGCTACCACGCCTGGCTAATTTTTGATTTATTGTAGTGACGAGGTCTTGCCAAGTTGCCTGGGTGGGCCTCGAACCCACGGGTTCAGGCAATCCATTCACCTTGGCCTCCAAAGTGCTGGGATTACAGGCTGAGCTACTGAACCCAGTCAGGTTATTGATTTTAAGAGGCCTATCTTTTCACACTCTGAATTTGGGATATGTCTCACATTGACAGTGTCTTACAAGAGCTGTTGACCCAGTGGCAGTTGTGATGTAGTTGTCGTTGCCTGCACTGGCATGAACATGGTCATAGCTATCAGATTGTCATCATTTTGGTTGAATTATGTGTATCGTTACTATCTATTATGTATTGAGCTTAATTGCCATTTAAAGTCTCTATTTCTCAGAATTTACAGTATAATTTAGCTTTGAAATGAAAAGTTGCTGTATATGCAGAAAGGCAAAAATACAGAGTAGTGGGGCATAAATTTGACATTAGGAAAGCAATTTTGGAAGAATGAATAGGATTTTATATTTTCTTGCATGAGAAAAACCATGTGCTTTATGGTATATGAGAAGGGACTAAACTCACAAGTAGCTATGGCTGAATAGTGTTTTGTTACTGAGAAATGTGCAAAATGATGGCTTATTTTTTTTTATTGCCAAGCCGCAAATCTGAATACACAAAAAATTGCCAAATCCCTTGGTGTAAAGATGCTGCACAGCATAGAGAGAAAGGGTGGGATGACTAATTTACGCATCATGCAGAGTTATCATTAAGGTAGGGTGTCATAGTTTGATGGTAGCATTTTTCCTTTCTTAGAGGTCAAGGAAATAATTCCTGTTTTACCATTGATGGCATTTTAGATTCAGTCAAAAACTCATAACAATATTCTTGACTGTTGTGTTACTTTCTTAGATCTTTGATAAAAGTTACCACAAACTAGGTGACTTAACAGAACAAAATTGTATTCTCTCATAGTTTTGGGGGCTAGAAGCCTGAAATTAAGGTGTCAATAGGGTCACGTGCCTCTAAGACTCTGATAGTATCCCTCCTTACCTCTTTGTAGCTTCTGATGGTGGCTGAAGTTCCTTGGTATTTCTTGGTGTGTGACTGCATCACTCTAGTCTGCACCTGTGTCATCATATGATGTTCTTCCTGTGTGTCTCTGTCTTCACGTGGTGTTTTTCTTTTCTTATAAGGGCACTAGGCATATTGGATGAAGTACTCACCCTATTCCAGTATAATTTTATCTTAACTAATTACATCTATGGAAACTCTATCTACAAATAAAGTCCCATTCTGAGGGACTTGGGTTTAGGACTTCAGTATATCTTTTGGGAGGCCACAATTCAACCCACTACAACTGGTAAGGAACATACAAAGCCTATGGCAAAGAAAATTCTATGCGTTTCCAAATTCTGTTTTGTATTCCTCCCACTTGGGCACAGTAAAAATTTTATTTTCCAGTTACTTTGCAGTAAAGCAAGAGTGTGTGATTAATTATGGGCAATGAAATCTGAGAATAAGTGGCATGTGTCATTTCTGGGCTAGGGTAGTAGAAAGCTGCTGTGTGACTTTTCCATCTTGATTTCCCTTACGTAGTGAGTTTAAGAACACTGGTGAGATGGAAGATCAATCAGATCAGAACTGCCTGGATTGGTGTCACTATATGGATGATAAAGAACTGTCTGACCTACAGCAATGTTTATATCAGTGAGACATTTGCATATGTTAAACCACCGAGATTTTTAATTCACTTATAGCAGTATAATCTAGCCTATCCTTAAATAATTCAAGATGAACCAAAAGATAAAGAATGACATGAAACCATAAATTTCCAATTAAATTTCTATAGACATATCTATGATATTATTTCTAAGGATGAAACTCTCCTTTTAACATTCAATAATTAATGTAGCATACTATGTCAATAGAATAAAGAAGATAATATTGATTATCTCAATAGATGCAGAGAGAGCATTTGACAAAATCCAATACCCAGTTATGAAAAAACACTGAAAAATTTAAGGAAAGTGAAATTCTTCAACTTGGTAAGGGGCACCCACAAAAAATCTATAGTTAACATAATATATTATATATGGTGATTCGGATTAGGAGCAAGCTGAGAATATCCACTATCACCAGTTCTGTTCAACATTTGCATTAGAAGTTCTAGTAAGAGCAATTAAGCAAGAAAATAAAATAAAGGCATCCAGTTTGAAATGGAAGAAATAAAGCTATTTCTATTTGCAGATGACATGGCTTTTTGTATGGAAAATCCTAAGGAATCCACACACACACACAAATTAGACCAAATAAGTCAATTCAGCAAAATTGCAGGGTACAAGCTCAATATGCCAAAATCCATTGTATTTTTGTATTAACAATAAACAAGCCAAAATGAAATCAAGAAAACAAAGTTACAATAAAATTAAAAAGAATAAAATGCATTGGAAGGCATTAAAAAAAGAAGTTCAAGAAGTGTATACTAAAAACAATAAAACATTAATGAATAAAATTTTAAAAGGTTGAAATAAATGGGAAGCTATCCCATATTCAAAGATTAGAAGACTTGATATTATTAAGATGATAATACCCCCCAAATTGATCTGAAGATTCAACATAATTCCTGTTAAAATCTTAGCTGCTTTTTTTTTTTTTTTTTACAAAATGATAAGATAATGTTGAAATACATATGGAAATTCAAGGAACCTGGAATAGTCAACCAATCCCAGAAAAAGGACAAAGTTAGAAGGCTCATTCATCAGAAGATTTTTGCTAAAATTAATAGGCCCACACACTCTGCTTTTCAGAACATTTTAATTTTAAAGATGAAACTAGCTGGGCTCGGTGGCTCAGACTGTAATCCCAGTGCTTTGGGAGGCCGAGGTGAGTGAATTGCCTGAGCCCGAGGGTTTGAGATCTGCCTGGGCAACTTGGCGAGACCTCATCTCTACAATAAATAAAAAATTAGCTGGGCGTGATAACGTACACCTGTAGTTCCAGCTACTTGGAAGGCTGAGGCGGAAGGATTGCCAGATCCCAGCAGGTCACATCTTTTGGCTGCTGTATGCTATTACACTTTCTGGATGGACCATGACTTATTTCATTAACTCCCTGTAGAATAACACTAGCTGCATTCTACTTTTAATATTATCAAACATTTTGCAGTCAATACTCTTGAACATATATCTTAGCCAACAGTAAATGCTTATGACTGATTGAATGAAGATGATGACAAATGAATGAATGAAGATATCCAATCACCAGTGATTCAAGACTCTAAACACATGGTGAGAGAAGTAATAAATGTACTATTCAAACCTTTTTCATGTTGTTCAGTATGTTTCAGCATGGCAATAAAAGCAGGGGAATTCTTTTTTTTATTTTTTTTTTTGATTCGGAGTCTCACTCTGTCACCCAGACAGGGAGTGGCCACCGCAGCCTCGACCTGCTGGGCTCGGCAATCCTTCCGCCTCAGCCTTCCAAGTAGCTGGAACTACAGGCGTGTGCTACCCGGCTAATTTTTTGATTTATTGTAGAGATGAGGTCTCACCAAGTTGCCCAGGCGGGTCTCGAACCCGCGGGCTCAGGCAATCCACTCACCTCGGCCTCCCAAAGCGCTGGGATTACAGGCTAAGCCACAGAGCCCAGCAGGGGAATTCTTAACTATGTTAATGTAGCAGGTCATTCTCACATTAGCATTTCTTGAGTTCCTCTGAACCCTGGATTCCTATTCAAGTAAAAAATCTTCTCAGTGATAAAACTTAACATCCACTCCCAGAGCCTGTGGAAATAGAAGGTGTATTGCATTGTGATTTCCCTGAAAAGTCTGATGCAAGGTGGCAATATGTCTCTTCATTTATTTTTTATCTTCTGTTTCAATTCTTTAATCATGTATGTCAAATGACTAGTGATTTAAATGAGAAATTGGAATCTAAAGGTAATCACGGTTTTAGCAGTTTAAACTAATCATTGGTACACTAGCTTGAAAAGCTCTGTGACTCTGACTATGGAGGTATTTACAGTCCCAGGAGGACAGTGGCTTTGGCAGCTCTCAGTTTTGATGGGTTAAGGAGTTTGTAGTTGGTTGGGGTGGGGGCGGGATATTACTGGGGAAGATAAATGGGCTCCTCAATTTATGACCTTACTCCCCTGGCTACTCAACTCAGCTAAGCTCTCCTGGCAACTGTTTGATGGAGTTCTCACTGTGAGACAGTCAGCACCACACT
Organism: Tarsius wallacei; assembly: GCA_963574415.1. Lineage (NCBI taxonomy): Eukaryota > Metazoa > Chordata > Mammalia > Primates > Tarsiidae > Tarsius > Tarsius wallacei. The sequence continues at coordinate 11,288 of CAUYQG010218026.1, forward strand.
TGAAGCCCTGCAGGAAAAATAAACCCCACTGAACCAACCAAAATACTGGGGAGGGCTTGAGTAGTTTTAGTAAGTCCTAAATCAGGGAAAAAGACAGTGGAGATGGGAGTATTAAAGATAGGCTGGTACCTACTGTACATCCTTATTCACGTGAGCTTCACAAGGACTCATCACAAAAGCTGATGGAAAGCAATGAGAAAATGATTCTTCTTTGTCAGGCTGGTCTATTTCATTTTCGATTTAAGATGTGCATGGTATGCATAGCATATATTAGAAAACTGTTCTATTTTGGCAATTGTATTGTGTAGTAATTTTCTTAGTCTATGTCTGGGGTGGGGGGGGGCGGAGAGAGAGAGAGACAGAGAGAAAGAGAGAAAGAGAGAATTGGCCAAGGAGTTAATAAGGGGGAAGGTAAATAATACAATGATGAATTATAGCAATTATTTCTGATTTGGGAATATAGAACAGGGATGTATTCGTTAGCTAGGGCTGCACAACAAAACAACATAGACTGGGTTTGAGTTTATTTCTTACAGTTCTGGTGTTGAAAAGTTCAAGATCAAGGTTCTGGAAGGCAGGTTTCATTTTTTGGAAAAAATATGTATTGATTACAGATTTGTGGTGTACAAGTGAGGATTTACTACATAAGTAGGCTGCATGTAGGTGAAGTTTGGGTTTCTAGCTGGCCTTCCCTCTCCCGGTAGTGGACCAGGTACCCACTGTGTTTTCACATTCCCCTGCCACTCTCCTCCTTCTTTCCCTCCCTCCCTTCCCTAGCAGTGCCTGATGACTGCCGAACCCAACCTTGGGCTAATGTGACTAGTGTTCAGGGCCCACTTATGAGTGAGAATGTGTGATATTCAGTTCTTTGTTTCTGTGATAGTTCAATTAGTATGAATCAGAATCTTGCTACTGAAAGAGAAGTATAGGACGAAAGGGTGGAATGATGTGTGTTGAGACCTCACTGCTGGAGGTCATTTAGGGACACACCTTTTATTAGTGTCAGTGGGTTTCTTCTTTCTTCTGAGTCCTCTGAGTGCCAACAGGAGGCCCCACCCTTGACAGCATCTTGGCCACCAGCCTCACCCTCCAGAAACTTGCTATCAATTTCAGACTCTCACACCTGCAGGCCAGACCCACACAGCTGTTCCTATCGCCGCTCATCTAGTTTCTTAGCCATGTCACCAGTCAGGGTGTTCCTGTGCCTGGTTCCCACTAAGTACTGCCGGATGCAGCCGCAGTCCCACATCCTCGGCTGCATGTGTCTGGCACACAGGTGTTAGTTTTTGTTTTTATACTTCACCAAGTAGAAGAGACTCAACTGGAGTAGGTGAGGTTCCCAGTCTCTTCCTTTACTCTTGTCTTGTCCTTACATGTGCTCATTTGGATGTAAAGACAGGCAGAGCTGGATAGCTGAGGATAGAAGGGAAGAAACACTGCTATCTTGGGGATTGTCTTTGAGAGGAAACTGGACAATTTCTGATCAATTACTAAAGAGAACAAGCCTGGATTCTCCAGAGAGGCGATTATGACATAAAATAAGCACACCCTACAGGTGTTTCCAGGATGCATAACTCCAAATATATAGTGTTAATGAAGTGGTAAAATAAATGATTTTTCTAGAGAAATAGAAATTGCGTTCTGAAGTGTGACTCATCATGGAGTCCAGTTAGCTGATATATGGCCTCTTGCAGGTATCCCTTTGCATCCGTGGTGCAGTGAAGAAAGCCATTACTACCAGGCAGAGGCATGGGATTAGTAGGTGGCACTGGGCTGTCACCACTTATCTTACATGCTGTTAATTCTTTGAACAATTCTGCCTTAGCCATCTACTCAGAATCAAGTTGTGATGTGTGTAAATTGAAGGGTTAGTTTTATCTGACTGTTCTTTCCTTCCCCTTCATACAAAAATTTTTTCTTCTTTCTTGAAACTTAGGCTTTCAATGGGTGAATATACTGTGATGTATTTATATAATAGTACAATATGTGATCGTGAAAAATGAGTAAACCAGAGCAACATATATTCAAATGGATATATGTTTAAAAGTATAGAATGGGCCGGACTCAGTGGCTCAGCCTGTAATCCCAGCACTTTGGGAGGCCAAGGCGAGTGGATTGCCTAAGCCCGCAGGTTTGAGACCAGCCTGGGCAACTTGGTGAGATCTTGTCTCTACAATAAATAAATAAAAAATTAGCCGAGCATAGTAGCGCATGCCTGCAGTTCTGGCTACTTGGAAGACTGAGGCGGGAGGATCACCGGGGTGGCTGTGAGTGTGCCACTGTACTCCAGCCTGGGCGATGGAGTGAGACTCCGACTCAAAAAAAAAAGTATAGACTGGAACAAAAACCAAATTACCTATGTACAATATGCCATTTGTGCAAAACTTTAACATGCAGAATGATTCTATACACTGTCTAGGAACATTTGCATATATATAAAATTATAAAGATATGCTTCAGGTTAATAATTTCCAAATTCAAAATCAAGGTTTCCTCTAGTGGGGATGGGGTTGAAGAGAAATGCATTTGGGTGAGTTATACAACTATACTTGTAATATTGAACTTTTAAGTTGGGTGATGACCCAAAGATATTCTTTATATTGTTACTCATACATTTTTATATATCCTAATATGTTTTACATTAAAGGAATAAAAACTAATAAAATGACAACATTATTGGTCTTTATTCTCTAACTCATTAAACTTCTAAAAGTTTAATATTCTTTTCACCAGGTGCCAAACTTTAGATCTTGGTAAAGAAATAAAACTGGGGGCGGGGCAGTATTTTTTTATTTTAAAACTTTGAAATGTCAATGAATTGTTCTCAGAAGGCAGATTGACCTTCTGAAACAAATACATGACATTAGTTCACCTAATTAAATGATGTAGAGCACAGGATTTCAGATAAATGTGACTGTAACCCCTTTTCTCAGAGAAGTTTGTAATTCATGTATTTGTTTATGAAATATTTATTGATACTCTCATGTCTATTGATGTGGAGTAGGTATCATGAGGGCAGGTGCAGGTAAAAAGAAGTTTACCTTAAAAAATGTGGATACAAATGAAAAGTAGAAAAAAAACCCATCATGAATGCTAAGCATTTTGCAAAAAGGAAACCTTACTAAGTACATTAGATATAAACCCATTGGGAAAAACTGTACCAGAATGAATGAATGGAGTTGGCTGGATCATTTCAGCCTTGTTCTAGTCTGGTATGGGATGGCACTAGCTGGACTTGGGTCAGTGCCTCTTGTAGCTCAGATCAGATCCCTCAGACTCAATCCTGGACCTTCTCCACTCTTCTTTCCTGGATCTACGAGTCCCTGTAGTTCAGATCTTGTGAAAAAAACCATTTGTCTCATGAACATCTGTAAAGCCACTCTGACCAGGGACCATACTGGCCTAGCATTGTGGGCAATGCTGACATCCAACACACTTGTGGATGCAAGTAGCACCCTACAAGAATGGAGATGCAAAGGCAGAGGAAGAGAAATGATGCAATTTCTTTTACAGCTAAGGAGAAGGATAGCGGGAATGAACGAGATCTGTGAGGAAATTTATATTAGGGGATAAACAAATGAGTTCTGTGCCCGCCTCTTTAAGTCTCTTCAATGCCATGTTCATTTCTCTTTTTTGATTACCTGATAGTGCTGTCCTCAGTCTCTTGGGGCATACTTCTTTTCCGATCTGGCACAAACTACCCCTCAGGGCTTAAAGACAGGCAGATGACAGATGATCAAGGTATACATCTCTTAATCAAGCTGCTGTATTTGCCCATCTAAAGAGCTGTTTAAAAAACACATCTAGCGGATCTCAGCCTCCAGTGCTCACATCTTATTTACTCCAACTTTCACTTTTGAAAAATCTAAAGAAATTCTCGTGCAGGCTATGACCAAGAGAGACAGCAAGCTAAAAAATGTATTGTGCAGAGGAAGGACACTTCTTTATTTTAAATTCAATTGTTGATTTTATTAGCTGCTGTCCTGACCTTCCAGGCAACTTCTGGATTGTTGAAGCTAACATTGAAAATGTAAATTTGCATGGCCAGAGTGCTTTTTACAAAGGATGTACTTTAGATAGTTCTTCATTTGTTGAACGATGCTAATGATTGTCCCTCATGGCTTTAAAGCTTCAGCAGCACGTTTGCTTTCTGAGTTAACTACTGAGCACCTACTGCGTGTCCAACTCTGAGTCCTTTCTACTCTATTTTACCCCTTTGCCAAGGGAGCAAAGATCACATTTCAAAAATGTTATTTCCGCATATCTACGGCTAGAAGAGGTCAGATAATGGAGAGCAACTCAACACAAAACAAAACATTATTGGTCCCGATAGTCCAGACAATTCAACTTTTTTTTTTCTTTTGTTGACATTTTCCTTTAGGAAAAGTAATTTTATAATAAAGATAGTGAAAAGACTGGATGCCACAAGGAGGATATTAGTTTCACAGATTAAAAAGAACAAAAACAGCTGAATGCAATGGGGTGTGCTTGTAGTCCCAGTCACTTGAGAGGCTGAGGTGGGAGGGTCACTTGATTTCTAGAGTTCAAATCCAGCTTGGGCAACATAGAGAAACTCTAAATAAAAAACAAAAACAAATAAACAAAAAAGCCTTATCTTGCAAATTTTTCAGTAAGTCCCTTTAGAAGCATTCTGGATGGGGACCGTTATATCATCTGTGGCACTTCTCTCATGTATGCCCCTGTTAGATTGACCCCCACCTCTGGAGGCCACTGTTGGGTCCCTTCCCCAATTTAGACCCTCCGGAAATGCATAGCAACTGTTCCTCTTCAAACAAAGATTGGGAGATCTTACTTAAAGATAGGCATGCAGCACAAAATGAAGTATGCATTTGACTATTACTCACCATTCTTCCAATGTGGAAAATGTGTCTCTTTCTTGAGCTGTTTGTAGTGGTGAGATGATATACAAATAAGCCAGATTTCGACCTCACTCAGTGTTGTGCATAATGTGCCGTATTGAGTACTTCAAATTCACTAACATATGTCCTGAACTATTCATCCAATGTACATTAATTATCAGCCAAGACCAAGACTGGAATGTTCTGCTCAATCAAAAAACATATCTTTGAAAAATAAAATTTATTGCTTTTATACGATTTATAATAGATCTCCCCCTTTTTTGAGTACTTGATATGTGTCAAGATCTTACATGGTATTCTTTTCACATATTATTGTTAACCATTACAACAGTCTAGAGAGGTGGGCATTATCATACCCATTTCATAAATGAAGAAATTGAGATGGATAGACATTGCCTGACTCGTTCAAGCTCACATCCGCAGAAAGTGGCAACACTGGGGTGAAAACCCATTTCTCATCTGATCCTGGAGTCTTCTCTCTTTTCTCTCTACAAACTTCCTTTCTATTCAAAACCATCAACGTGATTGGTGGTGACCTGGTTAATTCAATGCAGCTGCTCAATCCACTTGCCCTGTTTAGAACAATCAGAACAGAAATGTGTTTCACAGGCTAGAACAAGGGAAAGTGCATAACAATAGATGTGCTGTACATAAAGTGGGCCTTTTAAAAAGGGAAGTTGTTTTTCCTGTACAGAGTAGGACATTAGAGGATATTGCCAAAGTAATACACGTCCCAGTATGTATCTTTTTCAAGGAATTTTCGGTGATTTCTTTTACTGTTACATGGAGAGTATCAAACTGAAAAGTTTGCTATCCTGGTACTAAAGCCTCAGAGACAGTAAAGTTTTAATTCTAGATCTTACCAGTGATGAAAGTGTGGCAATAAGACCATAGAAAAATTGCAACTAACCCCTGCAGTTACTGCAGACAGGACAGTTACTTCTCAGTGGCCCCAAAGAGATTTTCTATCTACCACTTGGAAAACTCGTAGGAAATAAGCTCCAGTTTAAGGTGTTTTGGGAGGGCAAAAGGTAGTGATCCCTATCTGATTGCAACTAGTGATACATTTTAACCTGTGATTTATGCAACCTGACATTGATATTCATTTAGCTCAGATTACAAGTGAAGCAATTCACTCTTTAATGAAGTGTACCCTGCATGACATATTGACCATAGGAACTGACAATCATTGCTTTAAAACAGACCTAGGTTACATTTTTTTTTTGTCATTGAAACTAGGTTACCAGTTAATAAAGTTAAAACAAGGCCTGTTGACCTGCCATTCGTCCAGAAGAATTTTATTGCAGCATCAGAGAAGCACATACCAAAATGAACTATTATAATGGAGAGAAAGAGTGAAAAACTGCATGAACTCAGTGTTGTTCAGAGGAGTTGCTTTTCTATGCATTTATACAAGTCCTTCCCCCCTACAACTTTTCTTGTCAAACATTTTCAAACCTACAGAAAAATAGAAAACATAGTACCATGAACACCTGTGTACCTGGATTCACAGTTGTTAATATTTTGTCACATTTGTGTACTCTCTTTCTCTTTCATATATATACCTAAAACACAAAATTTTAAAGCAAGTTACAGACATCATGACACTTCATTCCTAAATGCTTTAGCATATATCTTCTAGGACTAAAATACCATTAGCACACACCTAAGAAAATTATCAGCAACTCAATAATGTAGTCTAATATAAAGCTCATATTCTAATTACCTCAGTAGTATCCAAAAATGAATTTTTGTTTTCTTTTTTTTTTGAATGGGAGTCTCACTCTGTCGCCCAGGCTGGAGTGCAGTGGCAAGCTCATGGCCACCGCAGCCTTGGCCTGCTGGGTTCAGAGGATCCTTCTGCCTCAGCTTTCTAAGTAGCAGGAACCACAGGTGTGCACCACCATGCTCAGCTAATTTTTTTTTTTTTTTAATTGTAGAGACCAGGTCTCGCCAAGTGGCCCAGGTTGGTCTCGAATTCCTGGGCTCAGGCAAGCCTCTTGCCTCCGCCTCCCAAAGTGCAGGGATTATAGGCATGAGCCACTGCACCTGACTATCCAAAAAGGTATTTTAAATGTATCTTTTAAAAATCCAGAATGTGGCCAGGCACGGTGGCTCACACCTGTAATTTCAGCACTTTGGGAGACCAAGGCAGGAGGATTGCTTGAACCCAGGAATTTGAGACTAGCCTGGGCAACAGTGAAACCTAGTCCTCACACACACACACACACACACACACACACAAAATCAACAATTTAGCCAGGCGTAGTGGTGGTGCACACCTATAGTCACAGCTACTCAGGAAGCTGAGGTAGAATGATTGCCTGAGCCCAGTAGACTGAGGTTGTAGTGAGCCATGATTGTGCCACTGTACTCCAGCCTGGGTGACAGAGTGAGATCTTGACTCAAAAACTAAAACAAAACAAAAACCAGCATGCAATCAAAATGAGCACCCTGAATTTGTTTGTTAGCATTTATATGGAATTTTACAAGGAGTAAAAATGAAAACATAGGAGTTTTGCTCCACAGTGATCTGAAAGCACTAGTAACGCAGTGCTAGTTATGACTTTTTTTTTTTTTTTGAGTTGGAGTCTCACTCCGCCGCCCAGACTGGAGTGCAGTGGCACGCTCCTGGCCACCACAACCTTGACCTGCTGGGCTCCGGCGATTCTTCCGCTTCAGCCTTCCAAGTAGCTGGAACTACAGGCGCGCGCTACTACGCCCGGCTAATTTTTGATTTATTGTAGAGATGAGGTCTTGCCAAGTTGCCTGGGCCGGTCTCGAACTTGCGGGCTCAGGCAATCCACTCACCTCGGCCTCCCAAAGCGCTAGCATTACAGGCTGAGCCACTGAGCCTGGTAGTTATGACTTATACCAAAATATTTCTAATGAATTTCACCTATAAAGTAGGTAATCCAAAATTTGTGATCATTTGTCCTAAAGCATTGTAATCAATATTCCATTTTACTGTATTTAAATTGGTGGATGCATGGAAAATACTAATACCTATTCATAATTTAAAAAAACTTCAATCTCATTGAATGATTATGTGTTTTATGTCACGTTTTCAAAATAACTGTAGAATTAAATTCCACATCTAAAGGATTGAGTTCAACCCCACTCAAAAAGAGAAAAAAATTAAAAACTGGTCTGCATAAAGCAAAGTTTTTTAGCATTATGTTTAGAATGAATTGTAACTTTCAAATAATTAAAATTTCTCTAATTTAGACTTTGACTTATTCTCTTGAAAGCAAAATGTGTTACAATTAAAAACAGAAAAAAAGATGAATTTCCAAGAACGCTCACTGGGGCAAATACGATGGTTTTATTACTGCCATGGACATTTGGAGATCAAGTTTAAAAGAATGTGGCTGAAGTCGGTGTTGCAAATGCACTTCTCATTTATAATTACACATGTCTAAGGTCTTGTAAAGTGGCTGTATAATTGCTTTAGAGTTGCATTTAAAGGAAATATTGAGAAACTGTATTCATGAATTACTGTTTGCGTGGATCTTATTTTCTCTACTTTATGTCGTTGTATTTTCATTAGCAGTGCAAAAGCTATTGCAGAAAACAGAAGAGGGAACCTTTTATGTTCACTTTGCAGAAGATAGTAACTTTGTTTTTAAAGAAGCAAAACAATTTTATCCTTTCCTGTACAGAATAATAAAAATGCTACATGTATATTTTAAAACAAAACAAAATACATTTTAAAACAAACAAATTCTGTGAGGAATTGCTATTGAATTTTAAAGTTACCTAGTTTTCCCTCCATCCTTTTTTGGTAGTAGAAAAAAGATATATTTCACCACCTTGTAATATCTGAAATAAGGCTGTATCTTAAAAAAAGATGCCATGAAATTTCTTAAACTAGCAATTATTATCCTTTACTATAATATACCTACCTATGAGTAATCCATAAAATGGGCATGTGCTTTCTTATGAAGGTTCCAAAGCTAAGTATTTGTCTGGTTGAGAAATTAGATGTGTGGCCCCAGAGAACTTATAACATAAAAGATGGGAAATCTTTGGACAAATCAACAAATATTAAACTAGATTTACTCAAAAATACTATCAGCTGACTTATCAAGTGCCTTTTTGAGAAGTATAATTGAATTGTTTTGATCTAGTCAGCTTCTGCATTTTTATTTCTGATTTTTTTGCTTGGTTTATTTAGAGGACAATAACTTACCAGTATAGCTTCACTGAAAGCTGGTTCTACTATGAGAAACACTAAGTTCAAAGTCCAAGCATTGTGGGTTTCAGCCTGGTACTCACTCCCTCAGGCTGAGACTTTGTTTCTGTAGAATAAGCTACTTTGCTACCGAGAGCAATCATTATACTGGAAGAATAATTCACTGATTATTCTGAATATGCTGAATTTGGAGTCATAGTTTCTTTGCATTTAAGGATGTTAAAACTAGTTGAATTATTGATAATTGCCATTCTGACTGGAGTTAGGTGGTATCTCAGTGTAGTTTTGATTTGCATCTCCTTGATGATTAGTGAGGTTGAACATTTCTTCATGTGTCTGTTGGCTGCTCGGATGTCTTCCTTTGAGAAGTGTCTGTTCATATCTTTTGCCCACCCCACAATATCAAAATAAAAAATATTGATATTAAAAAAAAAACTAGCTGAATCACCCTTCTGAAAAATCTGTAGTGGCCCAAGGAATACAACTGTTTCAATATTGTGGTTAATTCTGGATTTCCAAGGCTGCTTGTTAATTAATTAATTTATTTATTTATTAGCAATGGAGGTCTTTCCATGTTGCAGCTGAGTGCACTAGTGCAATCATATCCGACTGTAGCCTCTAACTCCTGGGCTCAAGTGATCTTCCCTTCTGAGTAGCTGGGGCTACAGGTGTGTGACACCATACCTTGCCAGGATAATTTAATACTGTTACAGAAAGTGGGTCAGTGTTGTCTGCTTGTTCTGGTCCATAGGACTTTCCATAATACATGCACACTTCCTGGTAGCTTTATATACTTTTCATATAGTTTATGTTCATTCTGGCCTCTCATAAGCAAATTTTGTATTTAAGACATAGCTTCAAAGTGCTGCACCACTAACCATCACTGACAGATGGCCAAAAAAACCCACACACACTCACCTCAGCCTGGTTGAATTGGGTTACCACACTAGAATATCAATTCAGCGTGTGCAAAGATCCTTACTTGTTTCACAAAAAGAACAGACATGCCCACACAATTTTCTATAATGGATTCGAATTTCTCTTAGAGAAACATTTTTTTCCTGGCTTCCAGACACCGTGTGTGTGTCAGTTGCTTCATTTGGTGAGAGAATTAGAACTCTAAATTTTTGTTTTTGTTTTCAGGTACCTTTTCTTGGAGTATATCTATAGAAAGAAAAGTACAGAAATGACAGGTCTGGTGTTTTTTACCAATTGAATGACCCGCATAACCAGCCTCCAGACCAAATGTCAGAACATTTCCAGCACCTTGGTGACCTCCCTCGTCCCTTCAATTCAGAAATTCCAGTAGGAACTTTAGTACCTTCCTGATTTTAATCTCGGCAAATGCGCTCACTCTGCCTTTTGCCCAGTCCCATTAGTTAACTCCGCTTCATTTTTAGTAACAACGGAAATGCAGAGGGCACAACCTCTTCTCTCTAGTATTTCTCAATGCTGTCTTCATGGGCTTGGTAGATGTGATGGAAAAGCGATGCCTCACAGTTTTCTCACAGAAAACACTTGAGAGATGCACACATGGTTTTCACCTTCTTGCTTGCAAGAGTGACTGCCACTTCATGCTCCGGTTGCAGAAAGGGACTGCTGAGAAAAATTAAAATGGGTTGTTTGGAGGCCATTTCCCAAACGGGTTGTAAAAGAGGCAGAAGGGAATTGTCCTGAGGCAAGTACATTGTTATTTTTATATAGGTACCTTAGTTATAGCAAATGGAAAGCTAGGATTTTCTGAGTCAAATAAACAAAGTATTCAAATGCATTAAATGCTGAGGAAATCTATAACTAGAGGAAAATCTTGGACAATTAACTTTTTTTTTTTTTTTTGAGCCTGGGTCTCCCTCTGTCACCCATGCCAAAATGCAGTGGCATGATCACAGCTCATCATAGCCTCCGACTCCTGGGCTTAGGCTATCCTTCCGCCTCAGTCTCCCAAGTAGCTGGGACTACAGGCACACACCACCATACCTGGCTAATTTTTCTTCTTTTTTTTGGAGAGACAGGTCTCATTGTGTTGCTTAGGCCTATCTTAAACTCCTGTGCTCAAGCAATCCTCCTGCCTTGGCTACTCAAAGTTTTGGGATTACGGTGTGAATCACTTGCCAGTTGATAATTAATTCTTCAAATGTCAAAAGGTAATGTGGGCCTCTTTCTATATCTGCTAGTCTTACTGTCTACGTGAGCCTCCAAATGTGTCCAATGCTACAAACAGAAGAATCACCCTGAAAAATGGTTTGGGTTATCTGTCTTGCTATTAATGGGACAACAAGGAGTTGGGAGAAGGAAGAGAGGAAGGGGAAGTCAGTCAGTCTCAGTCCCCGTCCCCATGCTGATGGGTTGGCATGGAAGGAAATGGACTGGAGCCATCTATTCCTTTTCAAGGGGCTGTCAACTCAAACTTTAGAAAAATCATTCTAGAGACGTTAATATTTTACTCCAAGTCTTTTGCTTGTGTAAGGCATGGAAATGGGGGTGGGGTCTAGCATGTCACGGAAATTTGTAGTTGATGCATGTCCACCATTCTGAGAACTGTATCCTGCCTGTATGATTTAGCATGACAACCGGATTATATTTATACAATTAATTAATGTTTGCTTGACCACTTTTATCCAATTTCTTTCCATAGCACATAAAAGAGAACCTGACATAAATTTTTCTTTCAAAACAATTGACTTAGCAACTGCTGACCTTCTGTTCTGTCATTCTAAGGATTGATTGGATATTGTTGAATTGTTTCATTCTACAGTAATTAAACATAAAATTAATTATGCTAGTAACCCATTATTTTTCTGAACCAAGGACTAAGTCATTCATTTTCGCTTGGTTACTCTGAGAATCTGCCATTAGATGAACAGGGGAAAGGAAATTGTACCATTGCAAACAGAAACTAAATATTTTAAGGCACGTTTTAATGGCTAAAATATAATCTGAAAGTGTCTAATTTCCATATGCACAGCATATTGAATTTGTTTAATGTAATTTAGGTCATAAATCTTGTACCTTATGATATGGTTATTTAAATATTTTCTCAGGTGGCTAATCATTTAGAAAACATGTCAAAGAAGAATATATGTTAAGAAAGAGAGACAGACGAATAAAACTAGGAGCGTCAGTAAAGTCATCATGAGTCTCTAATTTCTGATTTGGTTTGCTGCTCACCCAAAATGAAATTTACTTCACAATTCATTTTCTTTGTTAGTTTTGTATAGAAAATGCTTAAAATGACCCTGATATTATGAGCATTGAATTTGGTAGGGAGAGGCACACAGTATGACAGGACTAAATTATCAAAATGTATGTGCTGATAGAAACCAAAATAGGTTTTTGCAGTTTTCATTAGTGCAGGTCATATTAATTTAATTAACATGATTGAAGACAATATCACTGAATGAGGCAGCAGATACCTAGCCTTGGCCTATTACTCACCCATAGGCTATAAAATGATGCTCCTGACAAACGGGCGTGCAGTCTCATATATTTCATATTTGGACTCTGCCTTTTACTACAAGCTTCCGTATGGCTTTGGGATATGCTGTGAACTTCATTCATCAGATGAAATTCTTGATGCTTTTCAAAATTCAAGACACTGATCAATACTTAAAATACCGAGCAGATTCTTGGGTTATAGTTATACTTCATGCAGTTTGGACTGTCATTTTTATTGTTTAGCCTGCTGAGCACCCTATCCCTTTATCTGGCAATAGTGCCTCCTCCTTATGTGGACAGTCTTCTTATTCTAACCTGCTCATGGTTCTGGTTGGGGCTGTGAATCATAATCCCCACTGTCCTGTCTTCAAGGGTGCTTGTCTGGACCCAGAGAGTCAAAGAATGGCTCTTTTCAGGATTTGTCAATAGAGAAATGTCTTTGTGGCAGACAAGTTGCCTATGCATTATCCATCCTCTCCTTTTCCCTTTTGAACAATTTTCTTTTTTTTAGAGTGGTAATGTTCCCAGTTGAAAATATCCATCTCTTCACACTCTACTGAAGCCAAATATAATTATGTTCTCCATTTCTGGCCAATGTGATGTAAATGGAAGTCTCCATTGTGGGGCTTCTGGAAGCCTACTGGTGACCTGATAAAAGAAGTCAGACTCAGCTGAATGTGACTTTTGTCCTTATTCCCCTTCCTTCTGCCTGAAATTTACCTACCGTGGACTAGTCTCAAGCCTGCTGAGAACAATGGAGTAGGAATTGAGAGAACTCTGGGTCACTGACGACAGGCTCAAGTAACTGGACCAGCCTTGGTCTACCGATTTTCAGAATTCTTGCTGTGCAAGAAATAGAAAACTTTTTTTATTTATGCTACTATGAGTAAGTTGCCGTCATATTCAGCAGGACATGAGTCTTATTGTCCCAATCCTTTTCCTATGTTAGGGTGGCTTTGTAGGGAAGGTTAGTCTGAGAAAATGAGTCACTTCACAAAGAAAGAGTCAAGAGATTAATAACAAGACCTGGTCTTGTGCCCTGTATTTCTGTGCGGCCTGGGATTGTGTTCTATGAGCCTATGCAAACCTTGTTCTGCTGAAAGTTCTTAAAATTGGTTTCTGTCACAAATAAATGAATTCTTGGAGACATGGAAATAAAAACACACTCCCTATGCAACCAGTATTCAGAACCTATTAGTGTTTGCTTAGCACAGATTCTCTATCTTCTGGAATGGGAAGGATGAGGCCTGGGTTCTTGATTTGATGGTGGTGGTTTAGGGGCTTTGGAGTGTCACCTAGCATTTTTGAGGCCCAGTTTTTAAATCTTCAAAACAATGTGAGTGGATTAGAGGTTCTCTAGGGTACCTTCAGTTCTAAATGATTACAACTCCAGACTCATTTTCCACAGAAGTGGGCTGAAAGAGAAGATATGAAATACATACATCAATTATGAAGGAAATGTACTTGGAGATTTACCATAAATATCCACTCCTACAAACTAATACAAAATAATGAAGTTATGACACAGGTAGGAATTGGCTGTGGATGTGGTCACAGATTCTAGCTATCAGTCTGTAATGATATACAGAGAATGAAGGAAATGGACAGGTCTTTCCTGAAGATTAAATTACTTCTAAACATTCAATTTTAGATCTGAAGAAGACTTTCATCCTCAAATACTCATAACCATCATAATAATAACAATAATTACAGATAACTACATACTGTGACTCTGCTAAGTATTTTGCATACATTCTCACATTTCATTCTCACTGATGCTTTGAGATATATAATCTTATTATTTCTATTTTCTTTTTTTTTGAGTTGGAGTCTCACTCTGTTGCCCAGGCTGGAGTGCAGTAGCACGCTCACGGCCAACCAGTGTCAATCTGCTGGGCTCCGGTGATCCTTCGGCCTTAGCCTTCTAAATAGCGAGAACTACAGATGTGCACTACTGTGCCTGGCTAATTTTTGATTTATTGTAAAGACGAGGTCTCACCAAGTTGCCTGGGCTGGTCTCGAACCTTTGGGCTCAGGCAATCTACTCGCCTTGGCCTCCCAAAGTGCTAGGATTACAGGCTGAGCCACCAAGTCTGGCCTATTCCCATTTTCTAATTACTGGTTTTGTTTTTTTAGTTATAATTGAAATAATTCCCAATTTGAAAGTAGTTGAGGCTTAGCATTTGGTATTTTCAATTAAGCAGAAAAATCTGAGTATTAGCATTGATTCCAAAGATATTCCTCCATTTTCTCACTGCATATTAAAGGAAATAATAGATTCCAAAGGAAATGTTGATTGGGAGCTAATTGTGTAATGCCACCCAAAGCGGTTTAGTTTATGAATGTAAGAGAAGAGTTTCCTATTGCATGGGTCAGTAGAGATATGGAGGCGCTCATTGAAGCAAAGTTGCATTGACCTGGGAGAAGATCTGAGAGAAACAAAATCTATATACTTAAACACAAAATTGTCTTCATAACAAATGTTGATTTGGATTTAAGAGCCATCAGATGGTTTCTGTCCAGACCATTTTTGCTTCATGAACTGAATCTTGAAGGGAGAAACAAACTAACTTTTGTTGAGCCCCTTCATGAGGCAGGTACTGGGCTAGGTCCTCTTTACATGGCATCTCATTTAGTCACCAAGGCAGCCCAGGGAAGTGGGTATAAATTGATTCTACTTTACAGAGGAAGAATCAAGAGATTAACTCACTTGCTGGAGGTCACACAGGCAGGAGACAGTGAATGGGCTGTGAACTCAGGACTTTTCGCTGCTGGAGTCTAAGCTCTGACAGAAGGTGAGAGCATGGTATGTCAGTTTTCTAGATTCTATGTGGAGAACCATGGACAAATTCAGATGTCTAGTGAGTGAAGGGAGATAATGAACTGTAGATTGTGACTTGTTTTGTAATCTGAGTTGGCAAAGAGCTGAGAATGAAGCTTTTAAACTGAAGAAAATTTGTTATGTTGGCTATGCAACCAAATCTGTTTTCTTTCTCCTAGAAGGTCTGGGCCCATGTTGAAAGTAACCTTCGGGTAACGTTTACTGAGTTGATGTCTGGGATTTTTATTCTCAAAGGAGATAGATGTAAACATTTGATTTGGTGCTTTCCTAGCATGGGGAGTAGAAAAATCAAAAGACAAGATGCCCTGGTTGATCTGTTCTTCTGCCTTGAGGAGAGAGTATAAATTAAACTATTTTCATCCCATGTGAGTCTGAAACACACTCCACACTCTCCTTGAAGTGAGAGAAAACAGAAGAAACAATTCCTTATCACTAGGATTGGGGAACAAAGGAAGAGAAAATATTTAGTTATCCCAGGTCACCAAAAGGTGGTGGAATGGGTGTGGGTCCACCTGAAAATATTAATAACTTGTATGCCTTATGCTTTCTCTATTTTCTTCCCCTCCATTCAAATACAACCTGTAAGTTCTTAAAAACCTCCAGGGAGATGGGTAACAAAAACTTCCCCTTAGTAACCCTCTAAGCCCATCTTAGTGCTTAATAACCCTTACGGAAGGACGTTTCTCCTCTAGAGCAAACTTAAATCACTCTGCTGCAGGTTAATTCCATTTCCTCTCTTCTCTCTAGTGAGGAGAAAGAACAGCTGTTTACCATCTTTTCAGAGTCGAATTGAACACACCTGAACAGAGAGGTATCAACTCACCCACAGACTTTCACCATTCGGGCAAAATAGCATTGACTTGTCAGTAGTTCTCAAAGTGGTTCTCTAAACAGCGGCATCAGCAACCCCTGGGAACTTGTTAGAAATGCAAATTCTCAGGCCCTACCCTAGACCTACTGAATCAAAAATTCAGGGGTTGGACCCAGCAATTGGTGTTTTAACTAGCCTTCCAGATCATGTTCATGCTTTCTGAAGTTTGAGAACTTTTGATATGATATTTTGATCAGATATGAGTGATTATTACTAATAATCATCCTAATAATTAATTTTTTAATGTTTGTGTGTATGTGTGTATATAAGAATGTATAGATACGTATTGATTTAAGTGAGATTTGCTGGCTAGCAATTGTATGCAGATTTCTGTATAATTGAAATTTAATAGATACAAGTGAAGGTAGCCTATGTCCAAGCACAAAAGTTCAAAATTGGCTGTTTGATTGTGCCCACCTGGCCTTACATAAGTGTTTTATTTATAAAAATAAAATACAGGTGGGAAAATGACGAAAAAGAAAAATCCTACAAGCAGCCACAATTAATGTTTTTGTATTATGACTCAGACTTTTGTTTCCGATGCAAAACAAGTATATATGGTTTCATTTATACATAAATAAAATTATACAATGCATATGGTCTTATAACTTTCATTTTATTCTTAAGAATATGCCATGAAGGCCAACAACTAATATCACATACAAAAACATACACATAGAATAATTTTTAACAACTGCATGTCAAATTGCCTATTGGTTGACCTTTAGGTTGTTTTCAGCCTTCATTCCTTCTCTTTCTTCCTTTTTTCTTCCTTTCTTTCTTCACTCTCTCTCTCCCCGTCTTTCTTCTCTTTTTCTGTCCTTCCCTCCCTCCATCCTTTCCCTCTCTCCCTGCCTCCCTCCCTCCCTCCCTTCCTTCCTTCCTTCCTTCCTTCTAGAAAACTGACACTCCACTAAACAATGAATAAAGTGGTGAGCTACACACCAATATCCTCAGTTCTATGTAGTCTGGGATCTCACTGTTCTGAACTAGCTGTATAAAGAGCCAGAAATCCAAGTGTTTCTTGGGCTTCCATTTTGTTATAAATATATTCATTTTTTTGGAGTGTTTATTGCAAGAATTATTTGGGTTTGTAATTAAACATGATTGGAAAGACTTTCCTAAAGAACGTTAAAGTCTGGTGTATTCTGCACACAGAGTGCTGTGTTTCAGAAGTTCAATTGATTGATCAATTTTTATTTAAGCAGATTAATTCACAGTTTTCTCTGTGATTGGTTGTGTCTGCACACACATTTTGTTAGAAAGATAATCTGAATTTAGGAACAGCTATTCTTGAGAGATATGGCAAAACTAGCAAGCACGAGAACTGAACCTTTGTCTCTGGCCCCATGAGTCACACACTGGAGAAAGTCTTGAAGAATTCCAGTTGTGGTATCACTTTTATAGAAGAATTATGTCCTGAGGAAAGTTTTGTGATCCTTCCAAACATTTTTAATACTGTTGCTGTGCAATAGAGGCCCTTGTGCTGTTTGTAACATCCTTATTTCGAACTTTATACTTTACAGAAAGTTTCATGATACCATGGTCAACAAGATGTGAAGCCACCACTGTTCCATGGGACTTTTGGTCTTTTCCTCTAACTCTTAATAAAGCTGACCTGTATTAAAAGAATTCTTACCTTGTTGTTCACTAAAGCTTAGCTTCAGGGATCTTGGCTATACTTATATGAGAGTAATGCCTTGATTTAAGATTTCTTAAATTGAGCCTTGATTACTCACAGATTATATTGCCCAGACAATGCAACTCCTATTTCCCCCTCCCTTTAGCTTTAATGAAGAATAATTGACAAATAAAACTGTGTATGTACAAGGTGATTATTTAATATACTCATATACCCTCATTTCTGAAAAGGCTGAAGAAACACATCTATGCTGAAAGACTAGAGACAAAAAGGTTTTCCAGCATTTTTATATGACTGTGCATTTGCCAGCAGGGAATCCTTGTCAGCCATATGCTTTTGGGCATGGGTCATAACTGTTTTGTTCACTGCTGTGTAACAGTCACTAACCCTGGGCTTACCACAGGTAGGTAGTCAATGAAAACTTGCTGAAAGAGTGAATTAAGGAAAACATTTTTATGACTGTTTCAATGAGACAACTAGGAATTCTGCTTTAAATGATACCTGGAAGGATATACGAGAATGCTTGTAAAAAAAATCCTTAGAGAAACTTACAGAACGCATTTACCTGGGAGCCCAGTTTTTATATGCTTAAAATGATCATGTTCATTTTTAAGAAAAAACATATGTACTGCTAAAAATATTGTTTTGGGATCTCAACTCAGGTCATTATGATGTTCCAAAATATATTTGTTTGCTTAAGTCCAATTTTTAGTAATAAATATTTGCCAAGGTAGATGTAGCCTAAAATATACAAGAGCTTATTTAACAAAATAACTTGCATAGAATAATCAACAGAACTCAGATAACTACTGGTTATGACTAATGTAGGTTATTAAGACATGAAACACATCATATGTGTTTTCCAATTCCTTTGAACCCTTAAAGATACAATTTTCACATATTTGCAATTTTTTGGTCTTGCCCATTCTTCTGTATTTTGAACAGCAAATATCATGTTATTCTTTTTTTCCCCAATACTGTCAGCTTATGACATACGGTGGTTTTAGGATGGGGAAAAATAATATTTAAACCAACTTGGAATGGTATAAATAATTTTTTAAAAAACCCCTAAACATTGATATAGTATGCACTCAGTGTCAGACAATGTGTATTTTACAAATGTTAACACACCTAATATTCACATAAAGTAGGTACAACTATCATCCTCATTTTGCAGGCACAGAAAGGTTAAGTAATTTTCCCAAGGTCACATCGCTTTAAAACAGAAGAACTAGGATTCAAACTCAGTTTGGCTGTAGTCCATGCTCTTTCTGTTGTACCACAAAGTCTTTCTGGGATTATTGCTGTATTTAGGTCATCCTAAGTCACTGCCTCCAATCTTGGGTTTGGGGTAGAAGGGTTCCCGATGAGGATTTATGGATTAGGGGTGTAGCAGCTGCCTATATTTTCCACTTTTCTGATATTAAAAGTAGTAAGTTTAAAAACCTGACATTTGTAGAGGATAATCATTTCTGAATTGGGAGGAGGGAGGGGCTTTTTCCAATATTTAAATAGGAATTTTGCAAGAGTGAATAAATTTACTGAGGAAAATGTGATGTTTTATCTGAATTCCAGTTACTTTATTTTTCCTAATAGAAGTTACGAATCTCAGAGATGGTTGCTAGTGAAAGCTTTAACTCACGCTAGGATGTTTGCGTGCCCTCCTCCTCCTTTTGCTCTTTTCCTGTATCTGATCCTTTAGAAAGTAAAAATGCCAAGAAGAATAAAGGGAAAGGGATACTATTAAATATAGCACAGGTGCTATTTTCATAGGTGCTGGGAACTTTTAGCGCTCCTATTTTTCACATTTTCAATGAAGCTTTATTACCATTTCTCAGAGATACATACACTCCAAGAGAGTCCAAGACTACCAGAAAATTGAGTTTTATTCACTTCACTTGCTTCAGGTAGGGGGACATTGTGAAAGAGCGGACAAACAGCGAGAGTCTACTATGTCAGGATCTACCTTTAAAGTGGCATTCAATTGATAAAGTTTTTAGAGTGCAGGAGTAGAGTTTTCTGATTTTATTTATTTGTTATTGTGAATCTTATTGAACTTTATTATAGAAAAGCAGAAGCAAAGATGATTGCCATGAGTTTCAGCTTCCCTAAACCAGAATTTAATTTGATAACTGCCCCAAAAATATCCCCCCTCAAAAAAACCACCAATACTATTTTAACTCAAATTGGTAAAGGAAGATATTATAAAGTGTTGACATCATAAGGAATGCTCTTTATTTTTAGAGAAAGTAAGGTTTTATGTAATTCCACTTTCAGAGTTCAATATTTGCAAATTAAGGCAGCAAAATGTTGAAGCCTTTCGACTTTAGTCAGTGGAAAAAGTCTTGAAAGATAACAAGTAATGGATAAAGTCTGTCTTGATCCTTAATATGTAATGAGCATATGCAAATAATGGGAAATATCTGCCAACTGCTGATTCCTGTGCCGCATGTTACCAGTGATTGTTTCATACTTTCAGTCAATTAGTTTTACTTCCATCTCTCACCTTAGTAAAAATAATCTAAAATTATATGCAAAATCCCCATATCCTTTTGGCTTCCAACTGCGAATTGACAAATCTTGCGAAGAAGCAGTTAAATGTTGTCCATTACAACTCATGACACACTATTTGTATACATATGACCTCCAAGGTTATTTGAAGGTTCTATTTGGTCTTGATTTTTCCCCTTCACTCCTAAAATGAAGTTGATAAGGAATAAAAATGACTAGATCCAGCATGATCTTGGACCAAACTTACCTAAATTTCCTAATTGATAATATTCTGTTGAAGAACCCTTTACTGAGGGGCCCAAATGTACGTGCTAACCGGTGGTGTTGAGGAGTAGGTGGTCAGGGGTGGGGAAGGTGGGGGGGAGTGGAGTGGGAAGTAGCACAAAAAGAGACCACAGTGCTCTACCCTGCGCTGCTGGTGTTTTCAGATTAAGATGGGGGATTAAGGAATTTTACTCAGCAATTTGAGATGCTTTGTTAGGGACTGAGGAGATTTGAGCTGCTTTGTTCTCAAACCACATGTTAGTGAAAAAGCAAACAGGCACTTAATCCTGACAGACAGCAGAACTTGACATCAATTTGCCCCTTGGGAGGTGACCAGGAGTTCTCCACGAAGGACTCAAATGGCCAGCCCTTGTTTTCCTGGCGTCTAATGCCAACATTCCATCCTAACCTGTATTTCTCAGCAGTGTGGCGGTAATTTAGACAGCGGGGCTGACCAAGAGTTTCTAGATATTAGGAACTCTTACATTCTTTCTAACAACACAAAACCCTCTTAAATGCAAATAACCTACAAGGTGCCAACTATTTAAATAGATTTCCAATATGTCTAATATTCTGGTCACTTGGTTTTTAAATGAAGACTGAGTGTTTTTTTCTTTTGAAAAGAATGGATTGTTCCTTCTAACAATAAGATCGCAGGGCAACATATGAATTTTGGAGCCTGAATGTGGTGGTGAAATAGACATCAATTCTTATGTGGATCTTTGAGGGAGGTTCTACTGAATAACCGGTTATACTTTAAGAACTTGTCCTTCAAAGTCACTGAAGTAGGGCAAAAGCAAACAAAACAATTAGGAAAGAAATTAATGGCTTCTTGAGCTGAGTTTCACACATTTAGAAAACTTAAGTGTGCACAGTTATATAGTCTGGCACATCATCTCAAACTGTGTGATAAAGGCTAACTTTTCCATCTTGACTTTGTGCCACCCTTAGTCCATTGACCTAAAGTGTACTTTTAGTGTCCTATTGATTGACTAAATTTTGGCATGCATATGAAAGCCATTTTTAAAATCAGAATTGATGCAGCAAGTTTATATAGAACATTTTAAAACAAATTTTATTACGTTATAAAAAATTTCTGGTTGAGTATTTAGCTTGAATCAATAGCTCCCATACTCTGGTAGGATGTCAAAATCTGCTACATCTTAATAATAAAAAAAACCCTAAGTTTTGTTACTAGTGCAAGGTTGCTACATTTTTGTACTGTCTAAATTGTTTTGAGACAAGCCAAGTATGTTCTTGTCTACCCCATTCCTACTCTCAGTCATATGAACTCAGTAAAACCTATCTCTTCCTACCAACATTGTAGATGATCTTCTCCATTCTGTTGTGAACTCAACATTTTCTTCTTAAATAACTACAGGGTTGTTCATACAATCTTTCTTTTAGAACTGGTGCAACTCTATGCTTAAATAGCACCACACTTGTTTTCAAATGACCATGAACACATGATTGAATCTTTATAAGAAAACTGATGTCATTTCATATTTCCAAAGAGAAACGGTGCTCTTTGATTTTTGAAGCTTTAATATGAGGGAAAAATGACTTTGTATTGGCCAAGGGGATACGTATATAAAAGTGTTTACATGCTCAGTTGCCAATTCAGAAGACCAGAAGCCATTTTCAATATTTTGTATGCCCTCATGTTATTATACAAACCAGTGGCACAGAAATCTGAAATCTAAAATATTACAAAGAGACACTTTCGTTAATTTTATTTAGAATGCTATATGCTAGCTGTTAGATGACTTTTGAATTGTGTTGTTGCTCTTTCCTTTTATAAAGGTTTACCAGGCATATTATAAGGATCAAATACAGGGTGAACTAAAATCAGAAACACAGTATTCATTTATTTAACTCTGGTACAGTAGAGCAAATTCAGGGTGACTCAAGGGACAGAATGTCTTGTAAAACATATGTACTTAATATAAGGGTCATAAAACTTATTAAATTAAAAGCTGGGTTAAAAATAGGAAGAAAATTTATGCTGCTGTCTAAAATAGCCATAATTTCTCTCTGGCCTTTCCCTTTCCAAGCAATATGGGTTCTGGTCAGGAGAAAAAAAAAAAGGCAACTTATATAATCTTCATTTTGTAGGACTAAATGCAGATCTCTTTTAACGGCACCATGCGTTTGAACAGGCAAGTGAGATGGCTGAAAAGAGGGTAGCAAGAAGGTAAGATGTTAAGCCTTGAAAAGTGAACTTGTGTCTAGGTTTCAAGGAGATAGGTGGCATTACTCCTGAGCCTGAACAACAAAACCCATTAGCGTTAGCTGGTGTACAGGAAGAATAGCTTATGGGTTATGAGGACAAAAGAAAAAAGAGTTTTAAAATAGTGGCTTTGGATATGAGGTAGCAGTACAGTGAATAGGAACAAGTGGCACAGACAGTCCTTTGCTGTTCAGTCAGGGCACAGCAATGCTTCACTGAACAAAACTTCCCACCCTTGTCCAAGCAAAGTTTGGGTTGTAACAAAATCTGTGTAAACCAGGAAATGTGAAGTCAAGATTGACCTCCTACTTGTGCCTCACTCTGCTGCTTGTGGGCCACACAGGTGTAGGAAACGACACATTACCCATACAAACAACTTCAGGACTTGGGAGTGAGGGTGGCCTTAACTCTTTAAGCACTTGTATTACTTTTTAATCCATGCAGCTAAAATATATTGAGTTTGCTTGAATGTTTATTCTCAACATGATAACCATTTTCCTAGTTGGTGTTCCTAGGTATAACGCCTTATGAATTTGAAACCAAAATAAATATCAATTTCCTTCGACTGTATTCACACAGGGGTTGGTTTGGAATTTTATCTTTGCACAAAAGTCTTAAGGCTGTTGAGAAGGGACTGTACTGGGCATTTATCTGTTTGATTTCAGACCTGTTCTTGTCCTTTCCATGTTTTTCTGTATTCCAGGGGGCTGAAAATCCTGCAGATGACATTGCCATCTGGTTTCCACGGAGGTTCTGCAAGGGGTGAACTGGTTAGGGATAAGTAGAGAAGCTGAGATCCTCCAACCAGTTTTGGAATGCTTCTGGCAATGATGACATCCCCTCTGAGGTCCTAGCCCTGCCCTCTTCTCTTTGTTCTTCCAGTCACAGGGTGGCAGTGGCTCCTTGGCATTGCCAAACTCTTGGTGATCTCACCATCCCCATCTGGGTTTTCATTTCTTCCAACACTATGGTAACTGGTTTCCTGGTTTAAATCCCTCTGTTGAACTACCTGGTGGCAATTCTGTTTTTTCCTGATGAGACCCTGACTAATGCAGGGGCCAATTGTTTTTTGTTTCTAGGTTATGAGCGCCAAAGATAAGAGATTCTGAAGTATTTGGGGGGTCTTTGTCTGTTTAGCCAGTGGGTAGGCTGCTGGGTCATAGTATTTCCTTTGGCAATTGGTGCTTTATTTGGTAGAAGTGGGACAAGCATGTTTGAAGGTGCAGTGAGAAAATAAAAACCATCCAAAGGCTTTATAGAATGGACATTTTAGTAATAAAATAAAGGGCATGTGGATATGTTGTTGATCTTGGATGACACCCCCCACCCCCGGGCTGGACATATTGACAATGAAGGCCTACCTATGGCCCTTGGGAAAACTGTGCTAAAAACCCATAATCCATCTTCTTTCATTCTTGAAATCTTTTAAATTTTATTTTAAAGTTCTATAACTAACTAGCCAGCTAGTGTAAACATAGCCTCATTTGAACCAAGATGAGCAAACACACATGAACAGTCAGAGGGCTCGATAGCTTACTTCAGTCAATAGAGGGACCCTGGAAATCACAAACCAGTTTCTTTCTTTTTTTCCTCTTTTCCTGCTTGGTCACATTCCCTAACAAAATTAAAAATTGGTTCCCATGATAAAACCTCATAGGCTGCTGTCTGGAATGAGTTTGCCTGAAAGAGCTCTAAATGCCGGAAGAAGGAAGAAACGCGAGGTGGGGCGGGGGAGAACCAAAACCACAAACCAAATAGCTTTGCCACTGAAAATACCATCTTGAAGGTTGACATTTTCAGGGACCTTGGGAATATAGCATGTGGGGACTTTTATCCTGTTTCTCCAGTGACAGCTGGGCCCGGTCCAAACAATACTGCCAGTAACACTGTCCTCGAGTGGGAGGGGTGGAGCTGGAGGGGGACATCATTTCAGCTTTCAGTCTCAGAGCCTTTGGGCATCCAGTTGCCATTCAATATGCTTATATTGGCCTTAGCCCTATTTTCATCAAGCTCTTAGTAGGGCTTGGGAAATCTTGAAAATGGAATGCTCATTTTTTTGGTGAAGACTTTCTTTTGAACCCACTGATTTTATGAAATTAAGTACATTGTTCATTGTGTAATTATAGATGAAATATTAGAGAAGTGGACTAATTATACACAAAGCACTCAAGCCCAATTAAACTAGCATCTGTGGTGAATGTAAGGATATTCTCTTTCACTAATAAGAAATACTTTCTGAACAACAGAGAATAAAATCATTAAATTGGATATGCTGTAGAGATTATAAATATCCTATTAGCATATAAAATGAGGATTAACCTTATTTAATCACTGCATGCCAGATCATCAAAAGTCATGTTGCACCCCTGTAATGTTGCTGTATCCATTCTGCAAAATAATAATAAAAAACTCCACTGTTAATAAGCATAACTCACTAGATGCTGTCCTTGTCTACCAAATTAAACTGTTGGAGAAATTAAAGTACTCCCTTAATTGCTTAACAAAATAGCAGAAATACTTTCACCTATTTGTTGCAATACTATGCCTGATTCAGACTGACGTCACTGGGCGGCTAGAAAGGTGTATCTTCCTGACTAGGCAAATTATCCTACTTCAAAATAAATAAAATGTACAATCCATTCCAGCTGGCACCACAAGTGACCTTTTGAAAATGTAAATTAAGTGATTGCAAATACCAGGAGAGTATTCAAAATGAAAATGTATGGGCTTGAGACATAGCACCACCATTGCTTCAGGTATTAATTGGCAGACTATGAATCCAGGGATATTTGCCTTTTAATCTGGGTTATTGGATGTTCCATGGAAAGATACTTGTGACCATTGTTTTTTGTGATTAAATAATCAGATCTAGGTAGGGCAACCTCTTTAGTTTGGCAACAACAAAAGGGACTTGGGGTTAACTACACTGAAATTATAGTTTATTAAGAATATTGATTAAATGCAGTAACAAAAAAACCAATGACAGCAAAGTTGAAGGCAACAATTTCATATTATCATGCTCATAGATTGTGTTTTTTAATAGCTGAGGGACTGAAAGCAGTCAGCAGGGTTGGGCGGTTCTGAGTTCTTTGTCAGAACAGAGTGAAAGGGCTGAACTCAATCTTTCTTCCTTTTTCTTTTCTTTCCCTTTCTTCTCTCCTTCCCTCCCTCCCTTTCTTCTTCTTTCCTTCCTTCTGAAGAGTTCTTCTTTAGATTTTTTCCAAGATTTGAAGGCCATTTTTCTTTTATTCTTTTGAAGACCATAATTACACAGCCTGGAATAGAAATATATTTATAAATATTGAGAATAATCATGGTTAGTACAACTTCATGTTTCTAATTTCGTGCTTAAAAAAAAACCATGCATACCCCCTGCCCCCCCCCCCCTTTTTGGAATCTTTCCACTTAGTTTGCCTAGTCATTCTTATCCAAGAAAGCAAGTTTAGTCCAAACTGTAAAAACTCAGGTAGAATTTGAAAGAAATTGAGGCAAAACTGGAGGTAGTGGGTCTGAGAAAAGCAGGGTGGTGCATGGTCTATGGGCAGGGACTGAATCCAGGAATATACAAGAAGGGCAGAGAAGACTGTCTGGGAAGTTGGAGTTTAACAAGCACATCAAACACATGAAATAAAATGTGATTTGACTACATTAGAGGTGTATGCTTCAGCATGCCAATTCAAAGAAAGCAAGCAGGATGCGTAGTGCAAGCGAAAGTCCTTTTTTGCCTTCAGGACTAAAGCTGCTAAGCCAAGGAGCTTTTCTTTCTGTTCAGGTGCCATACACTATTTAAGGTGCCATAGGTAAAATATTCTATGGCCCTTTTGTTGTATGGAGAGGGCAATATGATGTGAATACAGTGTTAATAACTACTATTTCACCCTTTTTGGACAAATCACAATGAATAGTTTCAGCTTTTATTTTTACTCTCTTTAAACTCAATTAAAAGGTACTTTTGACTTTCAGAAGCCACTTTTACAATTCATTTGAAGTGCTGGGTGAATTAAAGAAAATCCTATGCCTTAGAATTTTAGGTGAACATATAGATTTGCCATGACAATATGACTTTGAACCGATTTTTTTTTTCTTTCCAGGTCTTGTTGTGTAGCAATTTAGCCTTGTCTCAGAATTGTTACATTATGGGTAAAATCGTTTGGTTGTGACACAGGATCATTTTGGCTTCAGGAAAGCAGTAGACAGTGTCTAGGAGGAAAGAAAAAGAGTCTTTACTGAGAAGATCAAAAGGGACATAAAGGCAAAAACTGACTTTCACTGAAACAGAACTGGGGGCCAGGCCTCCAGTGTCCTTTTTGTAATTCATTGCTTGTTTCTAGGCCCCATGATAGAATTCTTCCCCTACAGACAGAGGACTTTGTTAAATTGTAAATGAGTATTACTTCAAGCACTCTGTGGAAATATGTTCTCCCCCCATAGCCCATACATTATTTCTGCTTAGTTATAGTGGCTCACATTTCCCGTAACTATCAGAGAGAACTTAATTCAACTCACACCACATCACTTTACAATTGTGCAGCTCTCTTAATCAACCTTTGTATCAGCCACAAATGTGCAGTATGACCTAATTTGAAAATGTCTCAAAGTGCTGACTCAAACTGTTAGTGAATAAAGGCTAGTCATTACCATTATGACACTAATGTGATGCAAAATAAAATTGAGTTGCATCAGCTGAACATTAGTTTGCAAAAATATTAGTGATTGAATCCATTTTCTGTTCATATTTTATTTATACTTAGATAGGTATACATATACACATATGCATATATTTATTTTTTGTTTGTTTGAGGCAGACTTGCAACACAGTTTTTAAGGGCAGAGAAAGCAAGCCACATTTTAACACTGGAAAAAAAAGCACCACTAGATTAAAGGCAGATCATATGTATATCATGATTGCTTCTCTGGAGGATGGAGACATACTGTTGTTGAATATTAGAATATTTATACACACATAAGCAATAGCATACAGAAATTATCATCTTGTCCTGTACTTTGGTGCCAGAGTCCAAGGGTTTTAGCATCTCTGGGACTTCTTATTCCTTTGTATCACTCCGAAACTATCTGACTTTTTATTTAGGAATAACAAGGATTTGAGATTTATTTTTTTAGGGGCCCTCTTTTTTTCTTACTTCACAAAAAATTGTTTTGAGATAGAACATTGGCCATTAATTTCATGCGAACAAAAGAAAGTGAGATATAAAACTGGAAATTATTTAGTCTCACCCCTACTGATAATATTTTATGGAATGCAACATAAATTATCTTTTCTTACATAATTCAGATGGTTTCGAGGAAAAACTCACAAACTTATTTAATATCTATATATCCTAGTGCTGACATTGGTTTCCAACTCTAAGTTGATAATTAGCCATTGAAAATAAATCAGCAGGAATCTTTCTTAAATTAGAAAAATTGCTCTAGTGGTAAATCAGAAATTGCATCCTGTATTCAGTTTTGGGTATCCAGAATTTCGAAAATTCTGATCATAAAAGTGATGCATTAGTAATTGAATACCTCTTATTTTGTTTCTTTAATGGTCCTAGCAAACCAAGCACACACATACAGAGGAGATATCTTCTTGTTCTTTAAAAAATTCCAAGGGCAAGAAGTTTATCAAGAAATTATTTAATCTGCCGCAGGTTGAGAAAGTATAAGTCTTCATAATGTATCACTATAAACAATTAGCAGAGAATACAGTTAAATTAAAATGCTAGCAAGCTTAGTTCATTCACTTTTTAGAACAACAAGTAAAACCTAGCAAGATGTGTGGAAATTTGCTACTACGTAATGACTTTAGTATTTTATTCCATTTTACATTATGTAATATGTGGCTTGGACTGTTTTTATGACCTATGTTTTATTCCCACATTGAGACAATCTAGATTTCAAAAAACAAATGTGTGAATAATTTCAAAGTGGACTTGCCAAAACCAGCACGCGTGATCATACGTACACACACAGGCACACTGTCAGTTTACCTAAAAATGGGGGCCACCCTTTGTAGCACAAATACAATAGTTCTTATATTTAGGTTACAGCGGGAAAAGGTATATGGGTGTGATCGCTGCAAATGGATTGCCAGTCTCTTAACAGTTCATCATTCTTAAATGATAGAAGTATAGCAGCAACCTTCTGAGAAAAATCTTTTTTGTAGATTTTACTTTGTCCATGCCAGGACAAATTGTTTGCTAAGTTGGAATAATTTTGAGATGTAAGACACCTCCATGACTGTCCTTGGAATACTGAGGAGCTGACATTCTTCTTTGGAAGAAGAGGGGAGAATATTCTCTGCCCTCTTAATTGATGATTTACTGTGCTTTCCCCTGGGGCCACAACCGATGATCTGTAAGCTTGTTGAATTTTGAGGCAAATACTAAATATAATCAATATATAAAAATAAAAAAGAGAAAAAAATGCAATGAAAATTTATGACCTTAACATTCCTTCAGGGTCAAGCAATTTATCAAATTCTCTCACTTTCTGGTTTCAATTACACAGCCATTGTGGAAGGAACTTATTTTAGCAGGTTCATTTGCCTCAGTGGGGAATACAGGACTTTGGCCTAATGCTTCACCTTTAGTGCAGGCCATTTGAGCCTTAGAACAAATACCAATCATCACTCTTTGGAAAAAAGAATCTGCATCGGCGTGGCCTATTGGAATGGGGTTTCTGTCAAGGTAAACGGTTGTCGGCAATGACTGTGGTAGAGTGGCGATAAATCCCATTTTATTGCTGAAAAATTCCAGCTTCTCTCCATGCCTGACAGCTCCCCACATTCTCATACCCATTTGGGCAATTTCTGCACTATGTCCATCTGGTTCTCATTACCTCTCAACCTGCCTGCGTCTGATCCAGAAAAAGAGCAGGTCAGAAACCGAGGGGGTGGGGGAAAAGAAACCAAGGTGATGAACAAAACAGAAAGCAGGGAGTGGCCACGGGGTCGGGGAAGAGGTGAGGCGGCAACAGGGAGAGCAGGGATTCCAGCGAAGGCTCTGAGTGGTTGCCAGAAGGGGCCATGTAGGCGTATTAAGGAAGGATCATGACAGAGCCAGAGCCGAGAAGCCAGAGGAACCTGGCTTCAAAACGGCACCTGTTTCAGGGTGGAGGCAAGAGAGGAGAGAATGTGACAGGTGTGGGGTGGGTGGGTTAGCTTAAGGAAACACCTCTTTTAAGGGCATTGTTGGCCGCAGTATCACAGAGTAGAGGGTCTGTTCCAGAAGAACTTGGAGTCCCGTGGACACAGTTGGCAGGCTTCAAACTCAGTTGGGGATCAAACTCTCAGCTCGAGATTCAATTTTGGTTCAAAGACATACTTTTTTGAAGAAGAAAACTCTAAGATCGCCATTCAATTTTTCTAAGAATAATAATATTTAAAAACTAACTTGTCCTCATTAGGGTATTAGGATGGGTTCACTCATGGAATAACAGGACTAGCATCGAAACACTTGGGTATCCACAACCGAATGTATGATCCATTTGGGAACCACAGTGCATTGATACCTTCAAAAAACTTGGCCTCATTTTCTGAAGCTGAAATCCTTTTAATCATAATTACTTCTGACCTAAAATTACCCACAGTAACCATACGATGCCTCTCAGAGACAAAAAAAAGAAACGCATAATGTAAATAGCCAATAATAGTTATAAACAAGACAACTTAAATAGTAACCTAAATTAGATTAAGATGAAACTGTAACTATATAGACTATATCTTTTTGTCTAAATATAAAATCTACTCATTATTATTCTCGTTTTGGTGGAATGAATGGGGCCATGATAATAAATACTATAATTAGATTTGTTAAATAGATACAAGTTATAAATAATGAATAACTGAGAACTTTTTAATAAAAATTAGAATCAGATGAATGGTTTAATGGTTGTAGTTATTTCACCACCTGTTCTGAAGCCAAATTTCGTATGTATATATCTTCAAGCCAGGTACAATTGTGTATTCTTAAGTATGTTGGAGAACTGTGGCATTGTTATGATTTGCAGACAGACTATTCCATGTTAGAAATGTTTGAAGGGACGATATGTCTTAATGCCTTTTGGATCCCAGGGTATAGAGTGCATTTTGGGTCCTCAAAATTCACTTTTTTGTCAGTCAGACCCCTAAGTGCTGCCACGAATATCTGATTTTTATTGGCTGAAGTCTAGTATCAAACTTATGTTAAATGTTAGTTTCTGAACTATGTCCTTTAGATGAGAAATATTAGCTTCTAATATTTGAGATTTAAATGCTAAATTTTCAAGTCATGAATGCTCAAAAAAAATTATGAAATATACCTGAAATTGTAAGTGAACCATGTAGGAATATCCACATGGATATTTAAGTGAAGACAAAAAGTGTTTATAAAAAAATTAAATTAAAACAAGATAATTTGAATCGAAGTACATTACAAATAATCAAAAATGGAAATTATTTGGCAACTTTAAAATAAATACTTTTGGTCAACAATTAAAATTCTAAAACAGGCATTATCACTTGAACATATTAAAAGGCATAAACCTTTTAGCTTGGATCACAGATCTATTAAAATGACCTTAATATACGGCATCTCTAATATGAAAAGTCATGTCATTTCAGATTCTTAGCCAGGAAGAATCTTGCTTGAACTTTACTTATCTAGGCTGTACATATATCAGAGAAATGTGATCATTTACATTCTAAAGGTTGTTTGTTTCTTTTAATAGCATAGCAGAGAATTAATGGCATGGGGGAGGGTGATGTGACAACTTAACTTGATGCTTGATAGCTGTTTACTGATAAATGTGTGCCAGATTTCAGTGTCTGTAAAAGAAGGGGAAATAAAGAAACTGATGGCTTTTAGGGAACTTAAGACACGTGGAAAAAAGTGCTTAGAAGGCTATTGAAATATTTACAAAACAAATCATTTACATTTAAGTTTTGTATATGTAAAACTCAGAGTGCCTACAAAAAGACAGAATCCTCTTTGGCTATAAGAAATATTTCAGCATCAAAATGGTTAATAGTATTATAGCTTCAAAAGAGCCTATTGGCTCACCCTCAAGGATGCCCTGCAGTTGTTGTTAAAGTCATCAGATGAAGCTAGCCTTCTCAGCTAGCCTTTAGATTTGTCTGCTAACAGTAAAAATACTATAATAAATCGGTAACATATGTTGCCAGGCAAGGAAAAGTGATATAAATAAAGAGTCTAGGAGACCCAAACCAAGTACAATGTGAAAAGAATTTAACTTTCAATCTATTCGCTGGCTAATTACCATTTGAAAAGTAATTTGAAAGTGTTACTGTTATTTGCTTATATTCTTCCTCATTTTTCTTTTTTTCTCTTCAGATTGCATTCTTACCCAAATACTCTTCGTGATTGCCTGCTTTGCGGCTTTGGGGTAAGTCCCAGCTTTCCACAACCTTAAGAAAAAAAATGCATAACATAAAAGATGCCAGAAAGACTTATGTGTCCTGATGTTCGGGGTCTGTGAAATATACATGGGTTTGTTGTGGGGGGATAATGAAATAAAGAGAAGGGTTTTGTTTCTGCAAGGATCAAAAGTGTGCAGAAGTGTGCATATGCAAACAAGGCTCCCATCAGGAAAGCCACCTCTGGAATGGAAATGACAAAGATTGGAACACACACAATCAATTATTTTCACTAGCATTTAAAATATAGAAAACAAAATCTGCTTTGGGAATTGACTGAATATTTTATTTAGCTTTTTTTTATTGAGACATCCTTTGAAAAATAGCATAATATAAATAGTTTTACAAAGCAACAATATAATCAATCTCTAAACTAGAATATAAATCAAGGATTTCATTAACTGCTGGTAGCCAGTTTAAATTGTAGTCTTGTCCATAATGTCTATCTATCTATGTATGTCCAAGTTATATTAAAAACCTTTAAATGGCTTTGTAATATCAGCTACATCTAGCTATTATAATAATTAATGGTACTGTTTTATAAATCAATACATGTATTCTTGATAAATTCATATCCAGTTAATGGTGTAATTTAAATAAAAAATTAATGTAATAAAGGACATACAGAAACGGGCAGGAAATCTTTAAAGGTTAAGAGCCAAATTTGTCTAAATTCATTTTTAGCCTGTTTTGGAAAAGTTTATATTTAAAATCAACTAAGATTTACCTTGTTTCTGCAAATCTCATCTTGCCATTTCTGGTCGTATACAGTATTGAATTTGTAAGATGCTTTCCTTTTTTAATTGTTAAGTTTTAATTATATACTTATGATATCGTGAAGTATTTTATTGCCAGCATGCTATTTTGTGGCTATTGAATATTCTTTAGTAAAATAGAACAAAACAAACTAAAAATCTCAGACCAGTTACTTATTTTCAATACACAAATGATATGTAAGTGTTTTTTAAAAAATATATAAATGAACTGTTTTGAAAATCTCCAAAGGCATATACAAAATATTATTTAACGGAAAAAGGACTGATTAGTTCACTGCATTTGCATGTGTAAGTGTCCAGTGTTTTCGCTGCTTTCGCTGAGTGAATATCCCAGGAATTTTAGACAGAAAAGAAATATGCATGGAAGAGTCTGAAATGTATTTTAACGCTGCACACGGGTAGAGAGAAACATTCTACCAAAAGAAGAGTGTATTATTGTTCTAATTTTAAAAAATACATACTAAAGTCATATTAAAGAATAACATGATCTAGAAAAACAACTGAAAGTTGTATGTTATCAAACACATTATCCAGTCTTTCCAAATAAAATTTCATTTGGTGTAGAGTAAGTGTTTTACAAAAAATATCTTTCAGAATTGTGCAGACCAGTCTGCCCTGCCAGCTTCCCTGACATGGTGCAGAAATGTTCCTTTAATCCACTGAGCTTTTTCTGACATTTTTCTTAACATTGCTGAGTCTTATTTAGAACAGCAAAGGAGGCGTGTGCAGTTTCCTTTGACACTGATGGGTGTTTCAAAATGTTACCCCAGAGAGGGGAAAAAAAAAAAAGAAAAAAGAAAAAAGGAAAGAAAGAAAGGAAAGAAAAGAAAGAAAGAAAAGATTTGCTGCCAGTCACTTCATCAATAGAGTTACAGGAGCAATTTCTATTTGTTAAAAGTTTACATTTCAAATGAAGTTAAATTTTAAAGAAGTCTCATCCTTTTAGAATTGCTGGTGCTTGGAAGAGGGCAAAAAAGAATACACGTTAGTGATTACATGTTAAAGTGCACTCAAGTACTGGAACCATTTAAAATGTATTGTGTTTTTAGATGAAACCTGCAGCAAAACCACTCCTAAGAGGCTTAATTTAGGTTTTATAGGAGGAACATAAAAAAGACCAGGTTACGGCAACACGCTGAAATATGGGGTACATTTTAAATATCTTCATTTAAAAACGTATGTTTATTTTCCCTCCTGGGATCACTAACGTGTGTCTCCACAGAG
The DNA here is from genome assembly GCA_963574415.1 of Tarsius wallacei. Classification (NCBI taxonomy): domain Eukaryota; kingdom Metazoa; phylum Chordata; class Mammalia; order Primates; family Tarsiidae; genus Tarsius; species Tarsius wallacei. The sequence continues at coordinate 45,573 of CAUYQG010218026.1, forward strand.
AAAGCAAGGACATGCTACATTCTTAAAAATTATCTGTTAAAGGGATCACATTCCCAGACAGGTTTGAGCATTTTTATTACTACAGATAACCTCTTAATTATGTCACTGCCTTCCACTTGTTAATCAGGAACATTCAACATAGTTAACCACGGAATGGTTGCCTTTAGAAGAATACATTATTATTAAGGATTAGAAACACATTTTAATCTTATTACCATATTGTATGTATGGTTTTAGTATGGCTAAAAACCTTTTTTATCTGCTTTCAATACGTAGCATCTAAGAAAGGGTCTTCATGCCCATAACAATGTTGTTCATTACATCAAACTGTCCACCTATGAAAAGCTTTAAGGGATAGATAATTTTTCTTTTCCTGATACTCTTTCCACCTTCCCCACGACTCACACAATTCCTATTTGAACTAATTTTAGATCTCTTCTGCCGCCACCAGCATCTGAGATCCTCAGGTACTCTTTCAGAAAGCAAAGTGTACGTGAAGTAAATCAAATCATGTTTCACTGTTGCTTTATCAACCCTCCTAGGTAGTTTTTCTGCCAGCCAACCTGCACTGTTAAGACCCATAAAATTATGCAATAGTGACTTCTTTGGAGGTTCTCTAATCAGATAATGGCCGGCGTTAAGAGGCAAGGGCCCAAGGCAGTGTTTCTGGTACTTAACACTGTGGTTGGTCATTACTTGTCTGGTAGAGACCAATAAACAGCTGATTACTATCCTATAAGGAGCCAATATTTTACATTTATCCTAGTTATTTTTTCCTATTCTTTTCAACTTCATATAACAGCAAATATTTGTCAAGAAGATCTATGACGAATAGCCTCATAGGCGCCTTAAAAATAAGAATTCTCCTATATAAATTGATGACTTTTATGGGGAGGTGAGAATGCTTCTGGTTTTTAGAGCAAAGGTTTGATTAGTTTAAAGTCCGTTTCTTTCAGAGTGGGACACTCCCAGACGCCATCCCTGCTGCCCCTCTGTCCCCTTCTCCCCTCTATGACAGGTTCACAGGCTGCAACCAAGAGGTTTTAAAGTGCAAATATTTATATTTGAGCTCTGGCAATAACAGGACCATTTTGCTTCCTCTGTAAGCCTGTGATAATTGATGCTTCATATGGAACTACGTTTCATTTATCTCTTTACACGTGAAGATAATATATAAATAAAAGGTAGTTTATGGAAAGAAACCAGCCATTTGAAATAATAATCTTAAATTCTACCGTATAATGTTTTAAAGCTGTGAGAGTCAGAGATGCACATTCCTAAACTTTTAAAGAAAACTTGCTCGCAAACAGGAGATGCATGCATTTTTGAATGTATTGAATTTGAATGCCTGCTTGGGTCCAAAATGAATCAGAGACAAATGGAAGGCAGGGAGAAAGGTGTGAATTTTACATGTGTTTTAAACGAATGTATTCAACCTCATAGTTAGAGTTCTTGCTACAATTTTACTGACTTTCTCCTTCCATTTGAATATAAGTTTTTGCTAAACAATGCAAATTGTGAAATAGTGAGTCTTGTAACATGCCTCTCCTTCCCTGGGATCCTTATCATAGAATGAACAGGGGTACAAGTGGTAAGAACTGGACCCGATTTCACAACCTTATACAAAGCCAGGCTATCCTTGAGCCAAACAAACAAAGGGGGTGTAAGCAATTTCATTTATTTTGATAATCCTCCTCCCGCACAAGAGCATTTTGCCGTCTTTGTCAAAGTGAATGACAACAATTTGGCCAACTCTCTCTGAGCTGCACTCAACAGTGACAGGCAAATTATCAGAGGCCCTGCACTTCTTATTATCAGAGGAGAAGCCATCAGGGGGACGCATGGAGGATACCTCTCCCTTGTCACTATTTGTCAGTGGGACAAGGGCCACTGCTATGGGTAGCTGACAGGTAATTTCAACAATAACAATTACTCCTATTACTGGTGTCATAAACAATTCGCCCAAGGCATGACAATAGCAAAGCTTTATAATTCAATGCCATATAAATAAATGCCAGCAGGTAACAAGTAATTTAGCTCCAATCAAGCTTTCACCCTGGCATTAATATTGTTATTGCAAGAAAATGGAAAATTGAAAAAAATTCAATATGTTAATGAATTAAGAGAGGTTCAAGGGCTAGACAAGAGGAGTTGAAAAAAGGAAACCAAAATTATTATGGGATCATATTTGGTGCCATCCTGGGGGCCAAACATCAATGTAATTACTTTAAGACAAGCAGAGGAGCCTGGAGCATTGTTGCCCTAGACTTCAGAGCAGGGAAAAAAATGTGACATGGCCTTTCAAAAAAAATCTGCCTCGTTCCAATTTTGAAGAATATATGTAGAAATATGAGAATGTATATATATAATGTAGCATTTTGCTGTCTTTTTATTCTACATGAAATATTTCATATGAGGCAGAGGCATGAGTATCAAAGAGACATTTCCATCTGTTTAAGAAAACTGCTCAACACCTGCATTCTTTACATTAAGTCTCCTAATGAAACTATTTTAATAGTCCCCCCTTTTTAAAAATCTGGGATGAAGGTGAAGCTGAAAGTCATCTTTGCTCTCCAGCTGTCCACCTTTTGAAAATGGACTACAGGATACAGTGGTAGCCTTCGTAGGTAAAACTTCCAGATCAAACCAATTTGCAATTTTAGGATTTGTCCAGTAAGACAATGTGCCATCACGGTGACAGCAGTAAAAGAATTTGAAAATCTCTAATTAGGAGAGCTGCAGAGCAATTAACGCATGTCAAATTTCACTTCATCAAGTGCCACTCTAATTTTCCCTCTAAAAATTAATGGATTTTCTTTCTTTTGGTATGTGTGTGTGTCCCCTTAAGGCAATGTTGATTCAAATCTGCTCAAGATGCAGTGTTGCACAGCTAAGCATCTTCTTGATTACATCCGCCACACTTCTAACTGCGCTCATTCTCACTGCCACGGATACTTTGTCAACAGTCAAATTACACCACGCTGATAACAATGCGTAATGGTGTTCCTCCTCCGAGGCCCCTGTCAGGAGATGGGGGTTTATAAAAATGTGATGTTTTCTTCTCAGCTGTTTCTAAAGGAAGTTTCTATGTCCAGGTCCCCAGTCAGGCATTAATTTTTTAGTTAATTTGTTAACTTTTTTTAAAAAAAGGAACAGAATTACAGAATATAAAAATTATTCATTGAAAAAAAATCAGGGGAAGAATGAGGAATTGAGAATATCTGTGGCCAAAGTTTTGCTTAAACACTTTGTTCGGAGACATTTTCAAGAGCACTATTCTTGGTTAAATACCAGATTTTTTTTTTTCTTTACTTATGGTCTATAAACATTGGAAGCCTCTCTTGAACAGACTGTATTTAGATTGTGCGAGAAGTTTGTTTAACTGCCATATTTGCCAGAATCCTCAAAACATCACAGGCCACAGAAGACAAATGACTTTTTTGGGGGGAGGGGGGTAGGGAGGTCAGGACTGTATATTCCAGATAAATGTTGATTCATTTTAACTATTTTTTATCCTACTTGCTTGTTGCAGATTGTTGTGTCTGAGATATCAGAACATGTGAGGAATATTTCTAACTGAAAAATGAAAGAAAGAAATACAGTGATTAGAAGATGATTTTATAGTCTTTTTTAGAGATTATTCGGATTTCTTATAAAAATGATCAAACCCAGAACAATAACAAGGAAATTAAACAAAGTGTTAAGTGTACTTCTTTATAGATTCTTCAGGGAGTGGAGAACATTCACACGGATTGACACCCAAGTTTTCTCAGCATGTAAGTATATTTTGATTATGTGTTTTCTTTAACCATATTTATTCAAGAAAAATCTAAATTCATGGAATCTACACATCAATTTTTAAATTTCCAGGTCAAATACAGCTTTTTAATTCACTGACAACTAACTTAAACATTAAAAACTTGATATTTTGAGGTCTGTATTTCCAAATATTAAAAATCTCTTCCTTCTCGGTGGCCCCACCCTAGCGTGTTCTTAAGTGGTCTATTTCAAACAAAAGAAAGTGACATCCCCCTTTCAACTAGTCAAATGTTAGATTCCCTCAAAACTGACTGGGGACTCCCTAGAAGTTTTGCAATTAGATTCACACAAATAGAATTATTTTCCTTTTCCCCAAACATCATTCTTATGAACTTTATAAATATAACAATGCTGAGTTTAGAGTTTTATGCGGCTCATTTACAAATAAAGGTATTTTGATAAAACCAAGCCCTCGTACCTTTGCAAAACAAAAGCCTGGAACAATCTTATATTAAAACATTACAAAATGATTGTAGAGGGAAATTTAAAGGGAGAAAACTTGATTATATAATGCAATCCAGCAGTAATCAATTTTACCTTCAATATCTTGCTTTTGTTTTCAAAATGCTAAATAAACAATACATAATGCATCCCTCATCAGCCAAACCATGGAGGCTCTGTGCTCAAATAACAGGAAACATATTCAATTTTCCTAACAGAAGACAGTTCATTAAGCTGTGCCACATCAAATAAAACTTTAATTTCTCCAGCATCAGAGTCGCAATGAAAGCAATTGAAGAAGATGAGCCATATGGTACTTCTATCAGCAAACACATATTGCTCATTCCCCCAAAGTTTTCTAATTCTGCTCCCCAGACCTGTGTAATATAGATAATGTGCTCCGAGAGCAGCAACCATGAGCTATCTAGTGTACACTTCTAATACTGTATTTAATGGGAAATAATGAATCATAAAAGCCTAGAGAAGACGGCTTTTGCTAACCTAAATCTCAGCTGTAATTTCATTGTTCTGTGCCTAAGATGCTGTTTGCCCTTTCCAAACAACAGCAGTTGAACATAATTATGCTGCTTCAAACCTGGGCTTGAAAAAGCATCCCTAATATAACCAAGTTTCTATTAACTCCTGAAATTCTGCATTTAATGATGCACCGATGCAGACACTGAGATCATTGAGCATGTGTGATTTTTGAATCCAAATAACCATTTTTCTCCTTCTTTTCTTTGGTCAGAACGCTCAATGCTTTCATGCTGTCTCCTCTGCTCCCTACTTGCCTTCACCCCCACCCCCACCCCTACCCCATGCAACAGGAGTAGCATGATTAAAAATGAGCAGATTTTCTTGTTATTAGCAAATTTGATATTTGCCTGATGAAATGCACATAAAATGTGAAAGCTATATAGTACTCAGAAGAAATGTCTCCACTCCAGGACTAGCTACCAAGATGAAGTAATTTAGGTAAAAGAAATATAAAGGTCCTCATACATCTCTGCTGCAGAATGCTAGGATCATGTTCTAAATGAAGGCGTCAAACACTGCTGAGCTTTTAGAGTGATAGTATTTTGACACATGTGAAGCGTGTGGTGTTTCTTCTCTCACCTTGGCTGCTTTGACAATTCAGCTAAACGTAATACATGTGCTCAAATGCAGCAATGTGTGTGTTGTGAGCCCAGCCTCTCTCTGGGAAGAAATTGGGGCTGGGGCTTTGTTCCTTTTGAGGGCAAAATGTTGTTTTTTCCCCCTAAATAGGTCGATACTTTCAGCTTTTCCATTTTAAAAGCTCATCAAATCAATATTTTACCAACACGATGTTAATTTAAAACACCAACAAATAACACTGTGGATACATATTGAAAACATATTTTAATGGTTTTGTTTTGTTTTGGCATCATATGAACCAAGAACAATTAAATTAAAAAGAGACTTTTAAAAGTTAGAGATTGCCTTTTTAAAGCTTATTAAAATCAGCATGTTAACATGTCTGTCTCTGAATTAGCTTTCACACTTGATTGCCATCATTAAAACTAGTTGTTTGGGTGCTGCTCAAAGCTGATTCTTACTAGTTATTAACTTGAAATCTCTTTCCACTGAAATTGAAAAAAAATTATTCTAACTAGTGGAAGAAACAGTCACCCAAATGTGAACTAGTACAGCAAGACGGCAACATTAAACCATGAAAAGACCAACAGGTAAAATAACTACAGTAACGTCTACAACACCCTCACTAAAACAACAACAACAACAACAAAGAAGCAGTCCATTGATTATATTTCATGAATGCCTTAAAACAAATGTTTAAACAGTTTTCTGAAACAGTGCAGAAAACCCCTGCATGCTCCACTGGGTTGCAATGACAATGGTCTATTGCAATGTAAAACAAGCTGGAGGATAAAAAGGTGCTTTTTGTTACCATTTTATCAAAGCTGTTCATCTTCAAGCTGCAGGCAGCATTTTGCTGGAATTGCAGATATTTCTCTGTCCAGGCGCCTTTGTTTGTGCATCTCATTTGCATATATTTATCTCCAGCTGAGGGTGCTTTCTGCTCATTAAGGCCTCCCTTCACATTATTTCATAAGCCAGCTGCTAAGAGGGATTTCACCTGTGGTGATTGAGAAAAGAGGGGTGAAAAACTAAATTCTTCATAAAAAGGAAATCTTCTGAGTCTCTTCCCCTATAAATGGGCACCATTTGTGTTAAACAGCCTCTTGTCATGATAGATGCCTCCAGAGGTCAGGGGTTAAAGTTGATTTGAAGGTCAGCAGTAAAACAACAGACAAACCAGACGCCAAACTGGTTCCTTAGCTGTCGGTGGGAGCTGTGGTACAACCAGGTCTTGAACCTTTTTCAACCTCTAATAAAACAGGGGATGAATCTGAAGTGGATCAACCAGGCCCCTGAGGAAGCAGCACAGAAAAACACAAATAATATCAATATCAGGCAGCCACAGGAAACAATGGGGCATTTCTCCATGCTACATGCATGCTGCTATTGTTTCAAGGGCTGGGGAATTAATTCCACTTATTTATTTAAGGCGTGTCAACTCACTGCCTAAACCTGTTTCAGTGTCAAGATGAATAAAACTTTTATGGCTCATAAAATAGAGCCATTCATCTCAATGTTCTTTGTGGTACTTTTTTTTTTTTCCTGGCATACTGAGCTAGGCCTCTGCTCCGAAATGGTTACATCTGAACCCATGCTATGATCCACACCATATTAGAGAAAAAAATAATTTTGCTAGCAAATGTATCTCAACAGAAATGACACAGAGAAGCATTTAGCTACGATGTAAAAGCTCCAAAAATTCTTCTAAATACTCCTCATGCAGTTGCATCTGTTTTGAGTACGCATTATTTACAAGGCAGAAGTTGTATTATTTTAGAGGAAAAGTTCAAAAGAGATAACAATTAAAAATTACTTTTCTAGAATATTATGTAATGTATTTCTTTTACTTTAGAAGTGCAAACTTGTGAGAGTAGCTCTTTCCCATTCATCCTTTTTTGGCCATGTTTTCCCTGCTATACAGTCAGCTTGCTCTGATGTAATAATCAAATATCTTCTTTAACTCTATAGCTCTGAATTGTATGTTTGATTTTAAGCATAAAATGGTGTACATAAATGGAAAAGAAAATGCATTTATGTGATTTTTGTGTTATAAATTTTTTCAAAGTTCAGTTAACAGAATTAATTTTACTTTTGCTTTTCTGACAAATGTTTGTATAATATGATATGAATAAACTAGTTAACATAAAGTGCCACGCATAGTGCTAAGCACATACATTTTCCTCATGCGATTATTAGTGATGATTCAATCCAAGTGACACAGGTCCATTTAGGATGGACTGTAATAACTCTTTATTTTTCACAACTGATTTTAGTTAAAACAAAATGTTCCAATCAAACAATATCATCATTCCAGCAGATCATTATAGCTTTAACAGGTGACGTCATGGGAACAGGAATGCTTTATATTAAAACGAGTAAAAAGAGTTCATTTGATGATATTTCACAAATTTTCCAACTGTGGCCTCAATTGTACTCTTTGCTCTGTTGCAATGTAAGTTGATTTGTGGAGGAGTCACTTACCATGTTGTCCTAGTTGCTTTGTTTTTTTGTTCTCTGATGAATATTATCGCCTTTATTTAGGGTGCTGGGTTATTTCTGATTTAATTAGTTGGTAGGTCAGGGCTTTTCCCCATGAACTCGAGTTTTTCCAGCAAGTAGACCATTTGAGAATGGCTTCAAATAGAAGTGCAGCTTCTATCTGGAGTATACATTTTGACTGTACACAAAGATATGGCCCTGACGAAGAGGGATTCAGTTTTGGGATGCCAAGCGCTGCTCAAGATTCAGCTGCTCTTTATTTCCCATTTGAACTGGTGCACACACCTCACAGAGGTACTGGTTGCTTTACATGCTGGTGGTGACCCATGGATGACGTAGCCCTGTTTGAAAATGCGATTGCTTTCAAGTGGGCCACTAGGCCCTAAGAAAAATATTTCAGCTTATAATTGATGGCTTTTGGTTATCTATAGCAATGTGTTCTCATTTAAACTCAGAGCAGGGGATTTTTCTTCTACGGCCAATTACAGTTTAAAAAATGCAACTAGTCTTGCTTCACGCAAGGAGCTCAACTTGTGGTCGGGTAAATTTTCCGACTTATTGAATGTTGCTTATATCCTCATTTTTTGTAGACCCTCTGCCATCCCAAAGCATTTTATAACTCCCTCTGTAACTTACTTATCAATTTTCTTTCTGGCCTTACACACTAAATTGAACCCACCCCCCCAAAACCAGCACCTCCAAGCAACTAGACTAGAGCAAAAATACACAATTTACTGTCTCTCAATGTCTGCTCCGACTTCTTTCATTTTTCTTTTACTTTAATCTAATCACTAATTCTTAAGCTTTGGCCAAATAGTTAAAAATGTTAAGTGCTAGCAAAGCCTTCTACCTCCCCCTCATATCTGTCTCTGTTTATGGAATGGGTCCCAGTTTCCTCCTCTTCTCCTTCAGCCCGGGGTCTTCAGGTCAGAACACTGTAAATACACACAGCCCTTGCTAGCCCCATAAATCTGAGCAAAGGGCAGCCTTATATATTCAGATAAGCTCAGGCAGAGTTAGGGGCATGAAAGGAGGGAGAGTCAGCAGAGTCTGAGCCTCTGTAACCCTGTTTAGAGACCTGAACTCAAAAGACCAAGCATTCTTAATGTGGAAGGAGAAAAGAATTTTGTCTTGAAATATTGCTCCTATTTCTGATGGATGAGGTTGGCACTGCTTCCTCTTCTCTTATTTTATTTTTCCCACATTGTTTATATTCACATCCTTACCAAACATATTATCTTAGAGGCAATCAAATTAAACAATAAATTTAATTTATTTCCAATGTCCTTTTTTCTTAAGTGTATTTGTTTGTGTTTTGACCTGTGTGTGTATGTGTATGTGTGTGTGATGTGAATTGGTCATTTTCACAGCAGAGTAGAAATTCTTCTCTACTGTAATTTTTCAATCCCATGATCATTGACTGAATAGCCATATTATTAGTTACCACATTGAATCCCCAAGAAAAATACATCTGAAGCAGGTTAGAATGACAAAATGATAAATAGATGATTACATATCCTTCAGTCTGTAAAACTTCTATTTTATTCCCAGGTCCAAGTATTTTCTGTTGGATTTCCAGATTGCGAGGTTTTCAGTTACTCGTGAAAGACCATCCTTCTTGGGGGATGTACCCATTGTGAGCACAGATATTCTCACATGGAAAATTCTGAGCATGATGCCTATGGCGAAGTCTTTTTTTAAAAATTAATTTATTTATTATAAAGATGTGGGGTACAATTCAGGGTTCGGTATACAAACATTGATCATGCAGGTACCCTTGTTGATGAGATATGCCCCCCTCCCCTAGCAGTTTCCCTCAACTGCCAGTCCCACCCCCCCTGCGAAGTCTTTCTATTGTACTCCTGCCTGCTTCTTCTTTAGATGTGATGAGTCATACCACAGATTGGCCTGGGTCATTTAAGACTCCAGGAAAATGTGGCACTCGATTTTTTTCCAATGTTTTATATTTTATCTTATATAAATATATAATTTTAATATATTTTTCCAGGTTTTTCTTTTTATCTCAATAGCTTTGGGGGGGATACAAGTGGTTTTTGGTCTGAACTTTACCCATTCCCATCTGTTCATGTCGTATCCTATAGGTGATTTTTTTGGCCCTTTGCCCCTTCCTCCCTCTCTCTTCAGAGTCTCCAGTATCCACATTCTTTTGGTTAATAGATAATTGAGTTTTTAAAAGACTAATTCATGTTCTCCAAAAAAATTAGTGATAATACCATGTAGTTAAGAGAATTTCATGGGGAAAACTTCCAAGAGAGTAATTGGGCTGGAAGCCCAGTATGTTGCCTACACTCAAGCCTTGCTTTTGACAAATCCCTTAAGTGATAATAATGATAATAATAATAATTATTGCCATTTATTGAACATTTACTTTTGGAGAGCATGCTAGTTACTTTAGATAATTATTAATTTTCATCTTTACAAGAAGTGGTAAATGAAGTTGTACAGTCTCCACGTTAAAAACGAAAAAACAAACAAAAAACCCCCCAAAAACAAAAACCCAAACCAAAAAATACCTCTGATTTGAAAAGTGAAGGAACTTATCTCAGAACATATGTTGAAACCCAGAATTTGAACATGAGTCTGACTCTAGAGCTCTCTTTTCTGAGAGAGCTGTTATGGCTCATGGTTTCAGGTTCTTTATCCTCAGAATGACGGTCTTGGGTAGAATTGTGTCTATTTAGCGATGATGTTCCATGTCAGTTAATTTTCTCTAGCCCCTACCTCTCTTGAGTCTCACCTTGGCATTTTCTTTTTTTTAAAATTTGTATTTATTTATTTATTTTATTTTGAACACATGGGGTACAATTCAGGATTAGGTATGCTATTGTAGCACTTGGCATTTTCAATAGTTCCCCGGCATCTGGGCTTGCCACTGAAAGACCTCCTGGACCACACCTCTGAAACTGAACTCACTGATTCCCTACATGACCTGCTTCTCCTCTGAGATCTATGTGGTGTTTAATGGGAGTACCCTCAACTCCATTGTTCAACTTAATGGCTCTCTAGCGACCTCATCTCTCTCCCATCTTGCCAACCATGATCATTATTTAGCCTAGCAGAGTAGTTACTTATGCAGGGGACATCACAGTCTAACCACCTGGTTTGAACTCTGGCTTCCCTGTTTACTAAGTTGCAGGTTACTTTACTTCCCTGTGCCTTGATTTTTTTTTCACTTGTAAAATGAGGTCTGAAACATTATTTATTTTATAAGATAGTCTATACTATAAGAAAGGGATTGGCAGTAGTGGGAAACTGCCAGGGGAGGGGGGTTGGGATTGGCAGTAATAGGAAACTGCCAAGTGGGGGTACTACACCTTATCAACAAGGGTACCTGCATAATGAACATTTGTATACCTAACTCTGAATTATATCCCACATCTTTAAAATAAAAAATAAAAAAATAAGATAGTCTAGTTTAGACTTTTGGTATTGCTTGGCAACTATTAAAATACTCTGCAGGCTGCTATTTCTGTAGTCAGGCTCTTCCTCCTGTAATCTAGTCTTTTATTATGGATTACGGAATGAAATAAATACTAAACAAGATGCTTTCCTGTTTAAAAATCTTTAGTACTCCCGTTATCCTCAGGTCTAAGTACTCATTCAGGCAAAGGGGGTTCATTAGTTTCCTCCAGCTGGTCTTTCCAGAGTCATTCCACCATGACTCCCTAAGCAATGTGTACCATAGAAGCAAAAAACTGTACACACGATATTTCTTTATATCTCCAGACTTTTGACTGCTATGCTGTGCTCTCCACCAAGAATGCCCTTCCTTTCCATTTCCATTTAGTAAAAGTGCATTTATCTTGCACGGCTTGGTTCAAAAGTCACTTATTTTTTAGGGCAGCATAAATTGAGTCAGTCACTTCTAGAACGTATTCCTATGTTTTGGAAGCTAACATGTTGCATGGTAATTATATGTACCATGATTATTTGTCTGCCACTAGGCTGCAAACTCCCATGGGCAGGGGTTATGTCTTTTTCAACTGTTTTAAGGTCCCACATATAGTATATTAACCCTAAATTTGGGGGGGTTTCCTAATTTAGATTATATACAAAATAGCATCCCTCAGTCCTAAAAAATAACTTAAAGCAAATGTGAATCAAATAACTGTGATGCTGTTAACTAGTTGAATTAACTCCTGTGAGCTTAAGATAATAAAGGCAGTGAACTTGTAACAAAATTAAATTTAAAACTCAAGTGCAATTACATTGTTCTTACTACCACCAAGATAAAGACATTATGTTGTTTTCCTAGTACATGTTACATGTTTCTGACACCATAAGGAAATACGAGAATGAAAATCCTTTAGAACATTTTATTTGATCTATAATATCTATGTTTGATACAAGATCTTGTTAGAAAAAGAGTCTGTTTTTTTCTTATCTGTTCTTACTCAAAGCATAATCTTCCATGGGAGGCAGTATATCAACGATTAAGATCATAGGCTGTGGAGCTAGAATGCCTAGGTTCAAATGCTGATGCTGCCACAGACAAGCTGTGTAGCTATTGGAAACAGTTTTCTTGGAATTTGTTCTCTCACCTGTAAAATGGGTATCATCGTTTCATTCACTGAAGAGAGTGGTTATGAGGCTCAAATGAGTTAATGCAGCTAGCACTTAGAGTAGATTTTCTAAAAATTGTGTCCTATTGTTTGGTTGGTGTTAGCGAGAAAGGCACCTGGAATTCTGGTAGAATAGGTGGGGGGTATTTCATCATCAGGGAGTAGTGGGGAGAGATGAAGGAGCCTTGAGAACTTGTGAGAACCAGTCCATTTATCTGCACAGGGAGTAGTTCATCTATTTCAGATATAATTTCATCACTAAGCAACTTAATGCTTCATTTCACCATTTTACATGTGGAACTAAATCAGGGAACAAGTCTAGTTTTAACTTAGCAATTGAAAAGATTGGCTCCAGAATTGTCCAACCTGGGGTTGAATTCCTGCTTTATTACATGCTGGCTGTCTGACCTTGGGGAAATGTTTTCATTTCTCTGAGTTTAAGTAACTGAAAAATGAGGAAACAAAAGATTAATTTTTACCTTCTACCTGTTGTGAGAATTAAATGAAAAGAAAAAAATTATTCAATGTTCTTATCAGTGTCTGTCATAGTAAATGCTTGATCTGTGTTGACTGCTGTCTTCATGTTGAAAGTATTATTGAAATTTTTACTATATCATGCACATTTTTTCACATACCTATAGAAGAGTGTAAAAACATTTATGTAGATTAAAAAAATAAGGTGAACACCTGCATACTCATCAACCCAGGTTAACAAATAAAAAGCTGCCAGTCTCTTAGATATTCCCTGAATGCCTTCATGGGCACATACTCATCTCTCTCCTCACTGGTTAACTAATCTCCTGGTCTTTGGATCATCATAAACTTGCTTTTAGTTCTATTAAATGTGCCATTAAACAGTGTATTACTTGGTTTTGTCTTTTATGACTATTGTGTTAATGTGATGGTTTCTGTTTCTTGCTTTTTACACTTAACTGATGCAACTAGGTTGATGTGTACACTATTGTTCATTCAGTGTCACTGCTATATCACGTTTTATTATATCAACATCCCAAAATTTATTTTTTCTTTTTTCTATTGACAGACATCTGAACTTGCTGTTTCAGGTTGGCTTCCTGAAACAACCATTTTGATCTTTAGGTATAATCATAGTCTTCTATCATGTTATAATTGCTGACTTTTTAAAAAATTTTTTAATTCTTGCTATTACAAGCACTACTGCATATAACATTTTTACACGTGTATCCTGGTGTACACGTGGAAGACTAGAAAACTTTCTTTAGGAAGTTAGATCTAGGTGTTGAATTGTTCAGTTGTAAGATATATGAATATTCAAATGTAATAGGTTACAGTAAACTCTTGTAAGTAGCAGTACATGAAGGAATTATTGACAGAAGATTATTATGTACATATTTTTGGTCCTCATAAAAATTACTATATATTGTAGTCAGTCTTCAGGACATTATAATTTCAATATAAAATCCAAACGATCCTCTTCTCTTGATACTCACATCCTTGTGTGGTCTTCCCTTCATATTGCACCAAGTCTGGTTTGTGTGACCAACAGAATATGGTAAGAATGATGCTATTGTTGTTTCTGTTTTGGATATCTTCTCTCTTCTTGTCTCTTTCAGAATTCTGAGTCTTAAGGAAGGAACTGTCATGCTGTGAGCAGCTCTATGCAGAGGCCCATACAGTGAGGAACAGAGGCCTTCAGGCAACAACCAGTGAGGAACTGTGGCAACACAGAGGCTAACAACCATGTGAGTGAGCTTGGAAGCCAATTTCTAGCTCCTTAGGTCTTGAGATGACTGAAGGTTGATAGCTTGACTATAAACTTATGAAAGATCCTGAGTGAGAATTGACCACCGAAACTGTGCAAGATTATAAATGTTTGTTAAGTTTTGAGTAATTTGTTATACACATTCTATTAAAGAGGGGGAAATTTCCAAGTTCCGGTAAGGAAATTGTGAAATACAATTTAATACATATTAAAACAAATACATTTAAAAATAGATAACATACAAAATTGAAGCACTAACAATTCTAGGTGTTCTTAAGTTGGTCAAGTGAGTCAAGTGAGTTCAAATTTTTTAGTTGATCTTCATTTATAATTATTACAGTCCTTTAGATGTGTTTATAAGTTATTCTTATTGCAAAACATTTATTATAACATAGCAAAAATAGAAGTCACTTTCATAAACAGAAATAAGAAAATAATTAAACAAGTCATATATCTATCTACTCAATAGAGTATTATAGAGCCATGTAAAATATATTTTTAAAAATATAATTTAATTTATAAATATAATTAAAAATATAATTTTAAATGTGTAAATACATATATCTACTCAACAGAGTACTATAAAGCTGTGAAAAATATATTTTTAAAAAATGACATGTTCTCAGCATAACGTTAAGTGAAAAGAGCAGAATATACTATGCAAGCAGGATAAAACAAACTATACAGTGACTTAAAGGTGAAAGTGGGCATCTCTCAGTTGTGGAATTATGTGGACATTTGTTTTCTTCATGACACTTTTTGTGGACTTTTTGTTTTCTCTAATAAATATGCTTTATGACTTTTATTGCTGGACAAATATATTTAACGTTAAATAAATTATTATTGGTTTCTTTTAGCCCTGCAAATAAATGAATGCTACAAGCTTCTAGTTCAAATCGGTGGGAAAATTCTATCAAAACATATACCAACAACAGAACATCTGTAAAGTTCCGGTTGCTGTTTCAGGTTGGCTTCCTGCCAAACCATTTTGGTCTTTAGATATAATCATGGTCTACTATCATGTTATAATTGCTGATTCTTTTGATTTCTCTTGCAGAAATGAATACACAGTCATGCATTGCTTAACAACGGAGATATGTTCTGAGAGAATGTGTCCTTAGGCGATTTTGTGGTTGTGCAAACATCATAGAGTGTACTTACACAAATCTAGATGATGTAGCCTGCTCCACACCTCGGCTATATGTATAGCCTATTGCTCCTAGGCTACACACCCTGTACAGCAGGATACCATTCTGAGCACTATAAACCATTGTAACACAATTGTAAGATTTTGTGTATCCAAAGAGATCTAAACATGGAAAAGAAGATGTCTTGTGATACCACCTTACAATGGCATTGGTGTCACTAGGAGATAGAAAAATTTCAGCTCCTTTATAATCCTATGGGACCACTGCCATATATGGGATCTATCATTGACTGAAACATCATTGGAGGGCATGATTAACTTATTGTTTTGAGGACGTCAGAGCTACTGGAGAGAGAATCTGAGGGTAAATTCATGGAATACTCTAAACGTTCATACAACTAAAGTTTATATTCTTTAGATTCTGTTCATGAGGTTGGGAGGAGGAAGAATAAGGCAGGCGAGATCTCATGGAGGGGCCATGTGGAGGTGAGGGTTTCCTAAAACCTTTTTAAATTGGGAAGGGTGATTATTTAAGGAAATTAGTGTTAGCATAATTGAGAAAGAGCTTAATTAAGTCTTGAGTCATTGCCTGAAAAATGGTCTAAAAATTTTTGATATTAGGAAAAAAAGAAAGCATAACTTCAAAATGTAGTGTTTGAATAGACTCAGAGTGTGTTATATTTAAAAGATTCCCTTTATAAAAATATTTTTGTTCATTAAATTAGACTTGGAAAAGACCTTGAAATAGGGTACTTAGTCTGGAAGAATTAACCAGAGATCCATCACTCAAGGTGAACTGCTTCAAAATGCATATTTCTTCTGATACTGATATTCCCTTTATGCGTTTCCATTGCATCTTGTGCTTTACCTCACTTATTTACTGGTACTAGATCTTCCCTTCTAGATAGTCAGTTCTCTGGAAACTGTGTCTTTCTGGCTTGCCATCCTTTCTTCAGTCCTTAGAGCTTAGTAGGTGCCTAATAAACACATGTTGAATGACAAAAATCTTTCAATAACTCAAGGAAAAGAGAAAATCCATGAATAGAACAATAAGTTAAAATAAAGCTCTATACCAGTTAAGACTGCTGGCAATTTGGAGTGTCAGTGTCTTTTGCTTTCGGCATCAGGTGCCACCTGAGTGCCCCAGTGCCCGTGCTGAGTGAAAGCTCAGGGAAGCCTTCTGAGATGTGTTCAGTCAGTGCCAAGGAAAGAGATCAGAGTTGGGCTTCTGAACTCCAAAAGGACAAATGAAAAGAAGGAGCTCATAACAGAAGCTTTGGGCACAGAAGAAAATATGGCTTCCAGCTTTATTTGAACCATCTAACAGTGAATCATATTATCTTCTCAAAAAAAGGAACTCTTTTGTTTTATCATGTATAAAGTAGTGATTCCAAATATTTCAGGCAATAAGAAACAATATTATTGGTTATGGAAAACTCTGGAATTTATAATTTGATGACTTCACAAATATCTAATCATTCCAATTCATGATTCCAAGCATTATTTTATTAAGCATTGCATTTATAAGAATCTCATAGCCAGAATTTATTGTTTGTTTAGATTTTTCCAATGCCCTCATCACTGAGGTCTCTGATTGCACGTGTAGAAAATTAAGAGACATAATAAATGAAGAAGAATAGACCAAGCAACACACACTAGACCTAGGCCAAACTAAATAAATATGTATATTTCTAAGGCCTGGGGTTCAACAAGAACAGAAACAAATTCTTACATATAAAAAAGTAAAATTTTTATAAGAGACTTCACACTTAATTTGATCTGAGTTTGCCCGAGTTAAGCAGTTGTTTATCTAAAAGCCAGTATTCATAATTATTATTCATATTATTTTTTAATTGTACTTTGAAAATAACATGGGCCACAAGGAAGCACAACCAAGAAATTCAAAGTAAACTTCCCAAGGTGTGAATTAAGGACAAGGCATGTGTTTCCAATTCAAAACAAATGATTTGAAATCCTGTTTGAATCTGCTATTAATAAAGTTGACAAGAACAAAATACAACTAAAAGTAGTTTTTCCAAGTGTCGAAACAAAATTCCCTGGTTTTGGTTTTGTTTCTAGTTGTGTGACAGTGGATATATCGTTCACCTCCTTGTGCCTCAGTTTTTTCATTTGTAAAATGGGGACAATTATAGTATCCATCTCACAGGGTTGCTGTAAGAATTCCACGAGTTAATGCATGTTAGGTTCTGAGAATAATGACTGGTATGTCATCAGTGCTATATAAATAACTGTAATTATGATGATTATTATTTAAAAAAAAATTTTTTTGAGTTGGAGTCTCACTCTGTTTGCCCAGGCTGAAGTGCAGTGGCATGCTCACGACCACCCCAGCATTGACCTGCTGGACTCTGGTGATCCTTCCACCTCAGCCTACCAAGTAGCCAAAACTACAGGCATGTACTACCACGCCCGGTGAGTTGTTTTTTTTCCACTTGGTTGTAGAGACAAGGTCTCGCCAAGTTGCCCGGGCTGCTCTTGAACCCATGGGGCAGGCAATCCACTTGTCTCAGCCTCCCAAAGTGCTGGGATTACAGGCTGAGCCACCAAGCCCGGCCTGTAATTATTATTAAACAATGAAACAGAACACTGGCCTATTGTTACATATCATCTCATCTTTCTTTCTTTCTTTCTTTCTTTCTTTTTTTTTGGCAAGAGTCCATATCTGCCCATCTTTAGTTTTAATTTTTTGTGCTTATTCTTACATTCCTCCCTCCTTCCTTTTGTACAAGAATGCTTCCCTTGGTCTTCTTTTGCTAAGTCTGATCTCTTTTGACTTACCCCTTATAAAGTAGGATGCTACAATATGGTGGGCTCAGAAAATGGCTCCAAGCCTTATTTATTTGGAAATTAGTGTCTTTGTATTTCTTGACATTCTAGAATCAGCCCTAGCTGATTCAATCCACATTAGAAATCTATAAGAAAATAAGAGTAGTCTCTTAAAATGCTTCTGTTCTTAATATAAACCTCTTCAAAAAAAATTTTTCTTTTTGGTCCTGGAGTGCAGGTGATTGAGTACCTCATTTTGCTGTTATTTCAAAATGGAGAGCAAGAGAAAAAATGTTCACGTGAAGACCATTGTAGTCATGATTCTGCATAAAGAAGCTGAATATAATTATTCTTTCCTGGGAGAGGTGAAGTGAGACACCAATAGTCCATTTCACTGGCTCTTCATTTCCAAGCTCCTTCATGGTGAAGCGATGCAGGGGACAGGGGTCTCCGGATAGTTGGAGCCGGTACCTGGTATTTGGCCTACCACTGCAGGCTCTGTTACATGGGCCAGTCATTTCAGTTCCCAAGCCCTAGCTGTCCTGGCTATGCTATGAGACTGTACAACCATGCTCATGCCAAAGCAAGGACCTGGTCCAGGTGGCAGCGTGAGGGTCAAAGTCATTTTTAGGTCCGTGACTCAGTTTACTTGTTTTACTGGGAAGACATTGTAACTTCTCCTACATATTGTAACACCTTTAAAATCTAGCACTCAGACAAACAAACAAATCTCCTGCCATGGACGTGCTTCTGGAGTTGTTTGCCTTCAGCTGTGAGACTGGAAAGGAGCATTTCTTTCCTTCCACCCAAGGCCAGAGTAATATTTCTAAATGCCATTTGAATCATTCTACTCCTTCCCTAAAATCCTTCAGTTGCTCTTCCTTAAGTATGGGATAAGATACCAGTATTTGCACGGCATTCACATGCCCTTATGGTGGGCCTCTGGGGTCTACTGCCCCTCATTTGCTGTCTTTTCTCTTCCCCATCCCTTGCCTTTGGATGGACTATTTCTTCTGATGTTAAGATATTTCTTGGGCAACCCCCTCAGGTCCCCTCTCACTGTGGGAGCTTTTCTGTCTTCTCAATAAATCCTTTCTCAAAAAAAAAAAAAAAAGATATTTCTTCGCTAGGCTAAATCCTTCTCTTTCTATACATTACACTCAAGTGTCTTGACCTCTGTGAATTCTGTCTTGAATTTTAAGCTTGGCTAGATGGCACCTTCTATACCCATCTGACACCCCATAACTTCACATTGCAGCATTAACCACATGTGTTGTACCTGCCTTTTGGTGTTCATGCTACCCAATGACCTGGAAACTTCTGAAGACAGAGACTGGCTATTTCATTTTGGCAACTCTAGAACCCAGCCCAGAACCTTGTATATAGTAACAATGTCAATAGATGCTTACTGAATAAATAAATAAATGAAACCTGAATTTGGCAAGTTCTTTCATATGATAATTTGGGACACCATAAATCTAGAGGGCATTATAATTTCAGGTAGATTTATAGCTAGTGGAGAACTGTTCCCAAAGATTTAGAGAAGGCAGGCATAGATCAGACAATAAATGTATCTTGATGTATAAGGATATGAGGTAAGATACTGGGGCCACTGAACCTGGGGAGGGGTTTTCAATAGGTAACACATCCAAATGAGTCAGCTTTGAAACTGACGAGTTCTTTTAGTAGTCTCCACAATGTTTTCCATAGAGGTTGAACTAGCTTGCATTTCCACCAACATTCTCCGAATTCTCACCAGCATCTGTTGTTTTGTGTTTTATTAATGATTCTTACTGGAGTTAGGTGGTATCTCAATGTGGTTTTATATATGTCATTTTAAAAATGAGTCAACATTTCCCTTTCTTCTCCATGCAAACAGAATTAGTAATTTTTCTGATTTTATTTTTCTGCATTTGTTCATATATATTTTTTAACTTCATTATCATCCTGCAGAGGTGATTATTTGTTTACCCATCTGTCTTCAATTTGGACTAACAGGGTATCCTTGAGGGAAAGGATCTGTCTTATTCATAGCAGTTTCTTGATCTGATGAGACAGGCTTAATAAACGGCGAAGAAGAGAAAATTTGCAACTCCTTTTTCTGTATTACTTGCCTGGATCTTTGGAAAAATATAAACATCATACAAATCAAGTAAAAAGTTAGATGTGTGAGAAAAAGCATTTAGAAAATAATAAGACATGTTTGGAATAGATTGGCAGTCATAGGATTAGGAGAAAAAATGATTTTGGGGGGGTAATTCCAAATGAACTGAAATATAAAATAAATCAAATGGATTATACTCTTTGCTTTGTTATTAGCTAGCTATGTGATTTTTGACAAAATTAAAATTGAGATAAAATTAAAGCCTCTGCTAGATGAAAATCATGTTAACTGGAGCATGTCCCACACTTTTGGTAACCTGAACTATTCTCTGATTGCTGTCCTTACAGATAGAAGATGACAGCTGAGATTTACAACTATACTTTAAATTCTTGAACAATCTAATGTTGGGAAGGGGAGGGCACTTCATATGTTGCCAGGTTGAGCAAAATAAATACTTTATGTTACTGTCGAATGTTAGGAAGGAAGAATGCTCTCTGGAGGACCTTTAGACTGGTCATGTAAAATAATGAGTTTATGTACTCAATCTATTACTATTTCTATTTTCAAAAGCAACTACTATGGAATGACAATGGAAGAGAAGTTAATTTATTGTTAGTAAAAGCCAAAATCCAACAGGAATGGATTTAATAACAACAAAGGCCACAGTGACAGCCATGAAAAGACACCTGGGCAAAGATTCATTGACATCTCCATGCTATGTAGAAGCAGATGGTCGGAATGAATCTGAAAAGAGACTGGGGACTGGGGATGATAATTTTTCCCTAAGCATGGAGATAATAAAATTATGAGACAAAGAATATTCCTTGAACTGCTCAGTTGCTTTAAAGATGGAAAGTTATGTCTTTCTAATTGTGAAAAGGGGTGTGTAAGAAGTCAAGAGCCTCAGTCTATAAAAATTGGGATTTCTTGAAGTTTATGGCCATAAAGATCACATGCTAAGAAGCAACTTAAAGAGGCTGATGGTATAAATTATCTAATACTGTGAAAGGATGCAAATAAAGTTTTTCATGCTCTTTAGTCTGTCAGTCGTAAATACAGTACCATCCCTCCTGGTAAATCAATATGCTCCAGTGACAAACTTCCTTGTTTGAAAGCCTTTTGTTCAAGGCAGAAAAGTGGCATTCTGGTATACACATATTATTAATAACTAATTGATAATATGAATGTTCCTAGACTGCAGAAAATATACCTATACTTCTGAATGTCTTGGGTCAAAAGGAGTGCTTAATGTGTACTGTGATAATATATATATATATATATATATATATATATATATTTGGTGTCTGTCCGGTTTCCAGGCACACAGTTCCTAAAACCTTTGGAATTTCTGAAATGAGTTGCCATTTTGTATGCTAATATAATGACTGACTCTGGGGGCTCCTGAATAGCCTCAGAATGAAAGGTGGTTCTAGGAGAACTAATAATGTAATTAGAGGGCTGGAAATTTCAGCCTGTCTTTCTAACCATGGATGAAGGGAGAGGGGATGGATGTTTAGTCAATCGCCAATGCCCAATGATTTATTCAATCATGGCTATGTAATAAAGTTTCTATAAAAATCTGTAAAGTATGGGATTGGAGAGTTTCTGGGTTGATAAACACGTGGAGGTACTGGGAAGGGATTTCAACTGGAGAGGATATGGAAGCTCTGCACCCTGCTTCCTGTACCTTACCCTGTACATCTCTTTCATCTGGCTATTCCTGAGTTTTATCGTTTCATGATAAACCAGAAATCTAGTAAGCAAACTATTTCCTGAGTTTTGTGAGCTGTTATTGCAAATTATTAAACTTGAGGAGGGATTTGTAGGAAACTCGGATTTGTAGCTGGTTGGTCAGAAGCACAGGTGTCAGCCTTAACTTGCAATTGGTGTCTGAAGTGAAGGATGAGGCTGTGACTGAGCCCTTTAACCTGTAGATGCTAATGCTAACTTCAGATAGACAGTGTCACAGTTGAATTGACGTGTAAGACACTCAGCTGATGTTAGAAAATAGGCTGGGGAAATCTACATCTGTTGGCCAGAAGTATTGATGTGAGTATAGAAGATAGAGAAGTTCAGATAGAGAAGTAGAAGTCCAAGTATGATTGGTGTGCAAGTGGTTTAAGCAAATCAGTAGAAATAAGACATGCAGGGAAGATTACAGATAGCCTTGAAGTAAGTGACAATGGGGACCCACATTTGCTGTAGGCAAACGTGGTAACTTACAGAAGTTAATGCAGCAGGTTAAAATTTAGATATCCCTCATTGGTTCTCTGAAAGACTTGCATACTTTTCATCATTCATCCAAATCAGAATCAGTTATCTGTAGTACTGAGCTTCATTTCAGCATCCATCCATTTATCCAGTTTTACCTAATTGCTAACCAAAATTCCTTTGACAAAGTACAATGCCTCAATTGCTGCATACTTTCAGGAAATACTGCACATCTTACTACTTAGAAAAACTTCTTTAATAGAGTATTTTTTCATAAGAGTAGGTTTTAAAAATGTATGTACAAATAAAATTGGTATTTTTTCTGATCACCTCCCTAATTTATCAGATATTTCTACTGAAATTTCTTTGGTAATTATATATGTATATACATATATATGTTATATATATATACACACACAGACACACACATATGTTTCAGAGCTTAGAGATTTCTAGGAATCACTCTTATTAAAATAACCAGAGAAGCAAATTGGTCTTAGAATACTAATTTTGTAGGGTGTGTGTGTTTATTAATCCCTTCCTAGGAATATAATTTATTTTGTTGCTAATATATATAATATTCAAGGTTGTCAAGTTATGTGAATCACTTGGGATGAAGATCTTTAAATGTTATGATTAGCAGTTATTTATTTAGCATGCTTTGTTTAGTAGGCACTTGGATATTTTTTCATCGGGACTCCAAATCTACTGATTTTTCATTCATTCCATGAACTCCAATCCCATTATGATGTAAAGAGAGCCAGGTGTCACTTGTACTCAAAGTAGGTTTTGTTATAGTGAAGAATTCTGATGTTAGGGTGCTTAAATTTTTAAAAAATATAATGGCTGGTGAACCAGACTTCACTTTGTTTTGGAGTGGGACACTATCTCTATAGTTTTGCAACCAAAGTGTTAGTTTTGCAAACGTCTGTGAGAGGATGGTCTAGCATAAGTCTCTGGTAGTAAACTGTGCAGAAACATGAATGATTTATGGAGACTACCAATATGATTATCTTAAACATTTCTATTCTTAATTCTAATTTAAAGTTATAAAATTTTTTTTAGTAAGGAAACAATTATTTCACTTAAGCAATTGGAGCTATCTTTTCATCTGAGTTTACATGACAATCAGAGATCTTAGTTCAGATTTGATTGAGTTTTTCTTGGCACCCTCCACGGTGGCAGAATCATTGATTCCGCCCACAAAAAGGAGTGATCTCATAGATCATGTGCATTGAGTTCAAATTGCATGGTATACAATTCTTGGATTTAATAAAGGCAGTAGCAACTCCCACCTAGGTGGCTGTATCACTGAACTAGATTTTGTATTCATATGACTTATAAAAATATGAAAGGTTTCCTGTCTATATCTAAAAGACCTTTGAGCCTGATGGAATCATATTTTCTCCCTCATATATGTCCACATAATTCTGGATAATAAATAATATCTAAAATTTGAATTTTCATCATAGTTCTGTTTCACCTACTGTCATATTGTCTAAGGCTATTTGACTGGCACTAATAAAATAAATTTGTTTTCAAAGGCACTAGAACTATAAACTTTAGGAAATAATTTCTTCTTAAGGTTGAAGTAGCTTAGTAAAATGCACATAAAATCGATATATATTGATTTTATTTTCTTTACATGAGTGACAGCCTTTCTCTCCCATCTTTCATGAGAATATAAATCTTAAGTGTAGTCAATAACTTCATTGAATGCTGAATTTGTATTTTTCCTTTCATCTTTTACCAGTTTTGGAGCAGATAGCATGTAAGATTTGTTTATTATAGTTTCACAAATTCCTTGGTTTCACTGATGGATGTCTCTAAATCACTGCTGCTCACAGTTATAATGCATCTAAAAAGAGCTTCTTTAAAAAAATCAACTATTTTTTTCAGTAGCAGAGCTGCCACATATTGCCATGAAATATAGTTTCAGGTTGATAGCATCTATTGTCTTGCACAGAGCAAACATTTAAACAAAACAAAAAGGATATAGTGAAAAGATATACCTCCTGCAATGGATCTCATGTTTTTTTTTTTTTTTTTAAATCAGCAACCACTTAAGTAAAAAAGAATTTTAGAGAGAGATGTCAGTGAGATGGCTGACTAGAAGTCCCTAGCACTCATCCCTTCCACAAAACAGTCAAACAACAAATAAACAACTATATTTTAATGAAAATAACTAAAGAAAAGCCCAGAGTATGCCAAAAAAATCCTGGTGAACACAGACACTTAAAATAACCACATAGAGAATAAAAAAAACACCAGGACTCCACCACTCTTTCCCTTGACCAGGATCAGCTGGAAACCAGGAGGAACTTCTTCTCTTGGCAAATATGTAAGGAAGAGTATCCCAGTAACTCCCACCAACATTGTGAATGCACAGAAATCTAACTATGGGGTTCCCTGTAGTCCTCACAGGCACTAGACCTAGCTGAGGGAGCTTCCCAGATGCCACACAGCTGTGTTCTCCCAAGAGAAGGAGCCGACATTATGCCCAGCCACCTGTGGCCCAAGTAGCTACTATGCTACGGCCTCTTGGAAATGGAACTAATGATGGAGAGTGTCTTGCTCTGGGGGCAAATAGCCATGGCATCCTTTCTTTTTTTTTCCATTTGTTTTGGGTATGCACTAGTTGAAATAAAGAAAATTGTAGAGACAAGTCTCTAACATTTTATTTGAGAAGAATATTGCAATTCAGGACATACACATAGACTGGATGATCTTCAGTATGTCTGAACAAAAATAAGGTTGGATGTTTTATTTATTTATTTAAAAATTTTTAACTTTAAAGATGTGGGTTACAATTCAGGGTTAGATATACAAATGTTCCTTATGCAAGTATCTTTGTTGATGAGGTGTGCCCTCCCCTCGACAGTTTCCCTCAACTGCCAATCCCACTCTCCCTCCCCTGGCAGCACGGCATCCTTTCATTCCTGAAGCGAAACCACCATCAAGCTACCCCTGCCTGGTAGCCTGATATCCCCAAGCTAAGATGTGAGCAACTGTACACCCTTTTCTATGGGACCAGGCACAGTGGGACTGCTCCCCTTCCCCCTCCTCCACATCCTTGGATTAGAGTTGAAGCTATGTACTCCCTACTCAGGAAAGGGTGCTCTGACCAAATAGTTCCCTCTACTTTTCTCAGCTACAGCTGTGCCTTGCCTCTGGAAGCCTGAACTGAAATTGTACACTGCCTGCCAAGGAAATAGTGCTTTGGTGAGGCCTGTGTCCCAGGGAAATGATGCCTGGGTCTCCCAGAATAGTCATGCTCCCTGGGCCTGAGCTGAAGTGACACATTGACCCTGGGTAATCAGTGCCTTGGCCAAGCAGAGTAGTGTACATCCTAGGCTAAACTGATGTAGAACTCCACATCCCAGGGACACAGCAGTGACTGAGAGGAGACCTTCCACCCTATAGGCCAAACAACTCTAGTATCCTGCTTCCCTGGAGCTGGACTAACTCCCTAGAGTCTGAGCTACTGTGATACACTTCTCCCAGGGAATGCTATATTGCTCCTTGCCACTCAAGGTCCAAATGATAGCTGTGTTTGGCCATTATAGGGTACTTTCTGCCATTGTGCTTAGCCTCACAGAGTCTCGGATACTGTCAAGTCCCATTATACCAGGGCCTAGAGTCACAACCACATGTTGCCTCATCCCCAGGGACCTGAGTTGCCATTGACCTTTATAGGCTCAGGCTCTTGAATTACAGCAACCCCTGCACCCTGGGCTCAAACCTTCAGAATTGGGCAAGGTTTGTGCCCTG
Organism: Tarsius wallacei; assembly: GCA_963574415.1. Taxonomy (NCBI): domain Eukaryota; kingdom Metazoa; phylum Chordata; class Mammalia; order Primates; family Tarsiidae; genus Tarsius; species Tarsius wallacei. The sequence goes on from CAUYQG010218026.1 coordinate 71,795, forward strand.
AATCCCAGGGGTAGTATCACAGGTGTAACCTGAACTCTTGGACCTGAACAGGTGGGAGATATCTCAGAGTCACAGATCCTGGTGCTATGGGGAATCTACATCCAACACTGCCACTGACAGCAAATGTTCACCCTAAGACCCAGATGCCACAATAAGTTCATGAGACTCTGAGCCTAGGACCCTGGCCCCCACAGCAGCTCTGAGCACTCACACTTTGAACCTACCACCACGGCAGCTGATTGTAGGCCATGGCAGACATGATCCCCAAAAGGATCCCCTCAACTAAGTCTCCCTATTGTGGAGAAAACAAGAATAAGAGGACCCTGACAGCATTTGCTACTGAGGCCAGTAACAACCTATGCAGCCACAACCACTTCTTCAAACTTCTACAAAGTAGGCCACTGAGGTGCTCAGACTTACTGTGGACTTTGTGTTTCTAATTATGTTTATCTGGACTTTTTTTCTCTCTCTTTTTTAGTCCATCTGGCTAGGTGACCATCAATCTTATTTATCATTTCAAAGAACCAGTTTTTGGTCTTATTGATCCTTTCTATGATATTTTTGTCTTCTAAGTCCTGCAATTGTGATTTTTATCTTGATGATCTGGAGTCTTCTGCTGAAGGATGTGTGATGTTAGGCTGTCTGCTTGTAGTCTTTCTGTCTTCTTGATGTATGTGTGCAATGCTATAAATTTTCCTCTTAACACTGATTTCATGGCATCCCAGAGATTCTGATAAGATGTGTCTTTGTTTTCATCTGTTTTCAGAAATCTTTTTATTTCTGTCTTGATTTCTGTGTTGACCCAGAAGTTATTCAGCAGCATGTTATTTAGTGTCCATGTCTTTGTGTGTTTTGGTGGGATCTTGATGGCTATATTTATTTTTGTTGCACTGTGATCTGAGAAGCACATGATATAATTACAATCTTTTGAAACTTGTTCACACTTGATTTATGTCCAAAAATGTGATCAGTCTTGGAGTATGTTCCACGTGCTGATGAGTAGAATGTATACTCTGTAGATGTTGGGTGAAGTGTTCTGTAGATGTCTATTAAATCCATTTGATGGAATGTTGAGTTAAGGTTCCAGATGTCCTTATTAATTTTTTTGCCTCGATGCTCTGTCTGAAGCTCCTTGTGAGGCATTTAGGTCTCCAGTTATGATTGTCTGAGGGTCAATGTCCTCTTTTAGTTTTCTTAGTAGTTGCTTTATAAAATCTGGTGCTCCTGTGTTAGGTGCATATATGCTTGGGATGGATATTTCTTACTGGTGAATTGAGACTTTCACCATTATGTAGTGTCCTTTTAAATATTGATGAGTTGAAGACTGCTTTGTTTGATATTAGAATAGCTACACCTGCCATATTTGACCTTCAAATTTGAGCCTGTGGGTGTCCTTGGCAGTGAGATGAGTTTCCTGAAGGCAGCAGACTGTTGGTCATGCTTCTTTTTAATTTATTTACTTTTATTTTTAAAATTTTTATGATAAAGATGTGGGGTACAATTCAGGGTTAGGTTTATAAACATTGATCATGTAGGTACCCTTGTTGATGAGGTATGCCCCTCCCTCCCCTAGTGGTTTCCCTCAACTGCCAATCCCACCCACCCCCGACAATTACCCATTACTGCCAATCACTTTCTTATAGCATTATAATTGTTCAAAGTACATTTATGAGTGAGAACTTATGTAATTCTGTTCTTTGTTTCTGTGATAAATCACTGAGTATGATCGACTCCAAATCCATCCAAGTTGCTGCAGAGTCCATATATTTGTCCTTCTTTATGGTTGCATAATATTCCTTTGTGTATATGTACTACGTTTTTTTAATCCAGTTCAGCTTTGATGGGCAACATGGTTGGTTCCATGTTTTTGCTATTGTGATTAGAGTTGCAACAAACATACGTGTGCAGGTATCTTTTTTGTAGAATGATTTGAGTTCCTCCTGGTATATTCCCAATAGGGGAATTGCAGGGTCATATGGAAGGTCAATTTCTAGTTCTTTCAGATATCGCCACACTGTCTTCCAAACAGGTTGCACTAGTTTGCATTCCCACCTGCAGTGTAGAAGCATTCCTTTCTCTCTGCATACTCCGGCATCTGTTGTTGTTTGTTTTATTAATGATGGCCATTCTTTCTGGGTTTAGGTGGTATCTCAATGTGGTTTTGACTTGCATTTCTCAGATGATGAGTGAGACTGAGCACTTTTTCATGTGTCTGTTGGCTGCCCGCATATCTTCTTCTGAGAAGTGTCTATTCAAGTCTTTTGACCCCTTTTTAAAGGGGCTGCTTGTTTACCTTTCAACCCATTTGATTTCCTTGTAGATCCTAGATGTTAGGCCTTTGTCAGATATGCAGTTGGCAAATATTTTTTCCCATTCTGTGGGCTGTCTCCCTGCTCTCTTGCTGGTTTCTTTTGCTTTGCAGAAGCTCGTTAATTTGATGAAGTCCCCCTTGTCTATCTGATTTCTTATGCTATGGGCACCTAGGGTTTTGATCAGATATTGGTTCTCAGTTCAAATTTCCAAAAGGGTGTCTCCTGCGCTTCTAAGATTCTTATAGTTTGAGGTTTTACGTTTAGGTCTTTGATCCATTTAGAGTTAATTTTTGTGTATGGTGAGGTAGGGGTCCTGTTTCAGTCTTCTGTATGTGGTCAGCTAGTTTTCCCAGCACCATTAACTGAATAGGTTCTCCTCTCCCCAGTGGTTGTTGTTGGAGGCTTTGTCAAAGATGAGTTGGTCGACAAATTGAGGCTTTGCTTCCGGAATCTCTATCCTGTTCCATTGGTCTATGTGCCTGTTCTTGTACTAATACCAGGCTGTTTTGATTACTGTAGCCTTATAGTAAAGTTTGAAGTCTGGAAGTGTGATACCTCCTGCTTTGCTTCTTATGCTAAGGATTTTTTTGGCTATTTGTGGTTGTTTCTGTTTCCATATGAATTTCTGTATTGTCATTTCCAGGTCTGAAAAGAATGATGTTGGTAACTTAATGGGTATTGCGTTGAATTTGTGGATTGCCTTTGGTAGGATGGACATCTTAGCAATGTTGATTCTTCCTATCCATGAGCATGGAATATTTTTCCATTTGTTTGTGTCTTCTTGGATTTCTTTGAGCAGTATTTTGTAGTTCTTATTGTAAAGGTCTTTCACTTCTCAGGTTAGGACGATGCTGAAGTATTTCATTTTTTTGTGGCTATTGTGAATGGGATTATGCTTTTTATTTGGGTCTCTGCCTACTTGTTGATGATGCATAGGAATGCAACTGTCTTTTGCACATTTATTTTGTACCCTGAGACTTTGTCAAAGTCCTTTATCAGTGCAAGCAGAACTTGACAGATTCTCTTGGATTTTCAAGGTATAGGATCATATCATCAGGAAAGAGGGATAACTTGACTTCCTATTTTCTTATTTGGATGCCCCTGATGTCCTTCTCTTGTCTAATTGCTCGAGCTAAGACTTCCAACAAAATATTGAACAAGAGGGATGAGAGTGGGAAACCTTATCTTGTTCCAGTTTTCAGGGAAATGTTTCTAGTTTCTGTCCATTTAGCAATATGTTAGCTGTGGGATTGTCATAGATGGCACTTATTATTTGAGCTATGTTCCTTCTATACCTAGGTGTTTTAGGGTTTTTATCAAGAAGAGATGCTGGATTTTATCAAAAGCTTTTTCTGCATCTAATGAGATAACCATGTGGTTCTTGTTTTTACATCTGTTGATGTATTTAATTACATTTATGGTCTTGTGAATGTTGAATCAGCCCTTCATCCTAGGAATGAAGCCTACTTGGTCATGGTGGATGATTTTTGAGATGTGTTTTTTAGATTCGATTTGATAGAATCTTTTTGAGGATTTTTGCATCTATGTTCATAAGGGATATTGGTCCGTAGTTCTCTTTCTTTGTTGGATCTTTACCCAGTTTGGGTATCAGTGTAATGTTAGCTTCATAAAATGATTTTGGGAGAATTCCATCTTTCTCAATTGCCTGGAATACTTTCAATAGGATTGGTATCAGCTCCTCCTTGTACATTTTGTAGAATTGTAGTGGAAAGTCTTCTGGTTGAGTTTCTTTTTTTTGTAAGTATTTTTGTGTGACAGAGTCAATTTTCTGGGTGGTTATTGGTCTATTTAGTGTTTCAACGTCTTCTTCTTTTAATCTGGGAAGGTTGTGTGATGTCAGAAAGTCCTTCATTTCATCTAGGTTATCAAGTTTGTTTCCATATAGGTATACATAGTAATCTCTGATAATCTTTTTTATCTTGTCGGGGTCAGTCTGATTTGATCTTTTGTATTTCTGATTGTGTTTATTTGGGCTTTTTCTTGGTCATTCTGTGTAGGGGTCCATCAATCTTGTTAATTCTTTCAAAGAACCAGCTTTTTGTTCTGTTGATGTTTTCTATGATATTTTTGTCTTCTATGTCCCGTATTTGGTCTCTTATTTTTGTGATTTGGATTCTTCTGCTAAAGTTGGGATTTTGGTGGTCTTCTCTTTCTAGCTTCCTTAGGTGATTTGTTAGGCTCTCCACTTGTGACCTTTCCATTTTCTTGATGTGTGCTCGTACAGATATAAATTCCCCACTTAGAATTGATTTCATGGCATACCAGAGGTTTTTGGTAAGATATTTTTTCATTTTCATTTGTTTCCAGGAATCTTTCAATTTCTTCTTTGTTTTCAGTGTTGACCCAATTGTTGTTCAGCATCATGCTGTTTAGTGTCCATGTCTCTTTGGGCTTTGGGGAGATGTTGTTGGTTTTGATATTTATTTTATCACTGTGATCTGAGAATGTGCATGGCAAGATTTCAACCTTATGGAATTTGTTTATGCTTGATTTATGGCCAAGGATGTGATCAATCCTTGATCCTTGTGGCGATGAGTAGGATGAATATTCTGTGGTTTTTGGGTGGAATAATCTGTAGGTATCTACTAAGTCCATTTGGTCAAGTGTCAAGTTGAGGTTCTGGATCTCCTTGTTGAATTTTTGCCTTGATGTTCTATCTAGCGCTGTCAGTGGAGTATTCAAGTCCCCTGCTATAATAGTGTGAGAGTCAATATCTTTTTTTAGCTTATGTAGTAGTTGGTTTTTTTAAAAAAAATTTATTTAAAATTATTTATTTATTTATTATAAAGATGTGGGGTACAATTCAGGGTTAGGTATACAAACATTGATTATGTAGGTACCCTTGTTGATGAGGTATGCCCCTCCCTTCCCTAGCAGTTTCCCTAAAATGCTAGTCCTATCCCTCTCCACTGACAGTTTTCTACTACTTCCAATTGCTTTCTTATAGCATTATAATTGTTCAAGGTCATTTTATGAGTGAGAACATATGAAACTCAGTTCTTT